>JABXWE010003345.1:0-33639 GCA_014611495.1 Limonius californicus | reverse complement strand
TAAATTAATAAAATACAAAAAGGGTTGTGCATAATGATTTTGGTTTTATTATTTAAAATCCAGCAGAATAGTTTACATGGGCAGAATGATTCAAACAATTTAAAAAATATCAGATAAGAGTAATAATGAACAGTCTAATTTTTAAATCAACATCACTGTCATTCAGTTTATTAATTACCTCTTTTTACCAGACGCGGTTAAAAATGATAAATGAATATTACGTAATTTAAAAATTTAAATGATAAAAACGTAATTTTTGGACATCTCGATTTAGCTTCATGTAATGTCGGCCTACTTATTAAATTCTCCATAAATGCAAAGACATCGTCAACGTTGCCAAGTATAATATTCTTTAAGTGTCTCGTGTGAGGAAACTAAGCACTATAAGAAGTTCGTGTTAGTGTTTTTGAGGACTGTATTTCTTACAGAAGAGTGCTACCTGAAGCGTTTAAGGTATTTAAAGGACACCCTGTATATATACAGGTTGGTGGCGGCTGCTAGGAACATATGGGCATGCACGACAGTCATGCCTTTACAATATGCACCTTGTTTTTAAAAAGTAATAGTATGCCTTAGTATGAGGGTACAATGAGCCACATGATCTGAGTGCTAAGAGATGCCAGGTAGATCCGCATGACCAAGATGTCGCTCTGTATAAACAAACAATAACAACAACAACGGTACTGTGAAGTCAGTTAATGATTAGGAAAATAAAGGAACCAATACTGTTTATTTAACTTAGGTACTTGTAATCAATAACACTGTAATACATGTGTTCTAACTTTACAAACAGTCTAACTAACTAAGAATAAACCAGAGGAGTACCAAGAAAATTAAAATATTCAAAAATCACCCAAACGAATACAATTTCAACATAATTCTTTATAATAGAAATTCGAATAAATTTCCTCTTTCTGCCAAACAGTAGCCCAAACGATTGTAAAATCCAGTTCTCATATTACGAAGCATTTCAGGAGTAACTGTAGCAAACGCTTCTTGTATTTTGATTTCCAGTTCGTTCAACGTTCTTGCCCTGTCTTCTATGAAACCATAAATTTTGAATTTAATATAACCCTACAGAAAGAAATCTTGAGGAGATAAGTCTTGAGATCGTGGTGCCCACAAGACTATACCATGTGTTGCAATTACACGATTCGGAAAATATTGTTTAAGTATTCACGTACTGCCAATGTATTATGGACAGGACAGCCATCCTGTTGAAACCAAATTTCGTCAAATTGGACTCGTGATGTTTGACGCAAAGCTGCAATTACTTGGTTCTGAAGAAGGTTGAGATATTTTTGGCCATTCAGATTTCCATCGATAAAAAAAGGGCCAATAATATTATCGTCCAGAATGCCACTTCAAACATTTAGTTTCTGTGGGTATCGGGTACCCCAACTGTAATGTCTGCGTGGGTTATGTCGCGACCAGCAACGAGCAATTGAAGTATTGCGCTGTCCATTTATTGGAGAAGTTGATTCGTCCGTAAAAAGAACGTTCCTTAGAAAATTTAGGTTATTATTTGATTTCTCCATTACATTTTCACAAAATTGCATTAGCCTTATTTGACCGGCGGGGTGGATTGCTTGAGTTTTTGACAATTTATAGGAACGATATCCGTTTTGCTTCAAAATTTTTAATACAGGAGTGTGGTGCAAATTAACCTGTTCAGCAATCTCTCTGGAAGACTGGCACGAATTCTCTTCTACTGCAGCACAAATTCTTAATTCGTCAAGTTCCTGCTCCTCATTATTAGTTTGATGCGTTTGTTTGTGGTTTTTAAGAGACAAACATCCTTTTTTCTCAAAATTCTGCGCAATTCGGTGTATTGTAGTGGTGCCTGGGATGGGACTATTTGGAAAAGCAACTGCAAATAAACCCCTTGTTTGACGTACTGTGTTGCCGCTGTAGATGCATTTAATAACCTGTATTTTCTCATGCAACTCATATATATTCATTGTAACAAACATAGATTTGACAACAAGATAAACTGACAGCGCCCTTATTTAAAAATAATATATGAAGGTGCACAGTGTAAACACATGCCTGAGGTCGGCGAGATTTTTCTAGCGGGGAAAAATCTGAAAATGCGCCTTCTGTCGGATAAGAAGTAAAGCCGTAGATCCCGTGCCACTGCGATGTGTGACACGTTAAAAATCACTACTGGAGTTGGAATTACCGCAGATAGGCAAACTTCTTAGTTAGGGTGTACAATGGGCCAAATGTGGCCTAAGTGCATAGAGATGCTTGGAAAACCGCGTCCTAGATCTCGCTCTTTCAAAGCAAGCAAGCAAGCAAACACATGCCTGTCGTGCATGTTCCTATGTTCTTATAGCCACCACCAACCTGTATATTGATTTATACTCAGGACAAGATGCATGGAAACCAAACTCCACCCCCTTTGTATGGTGTTGTCACTTGAGTTTGATATGGGCCTAACGAAATGTTGGCCGCTAGATAGCAGCAGCGTCGCTCGAGTACCTTAAAACGTCAAATTTAATTTTCGCGCCTTAAATTATTGCGGTCTGGTTAATATTAAACTAAAAGTATCATTTAATTTTCTGAATTAACTTAGTTAGCGAGTTAATATATATGTTCAGTTAATTATTTAAGTTACTCTGTTGTTGTATTAGTAATATATTATAATAAAGCAACGTTTATTATGCGTAAATAAGCAAAGCTTATTTAGTGTTCCAAAAGTAAGTAAATATATTTTTACGTAAAACAATATTTGCCTTTTATTACACAAAATACAAAGATGTACTTAGATTAGAAGACAGTGCAGCAACACCATAGTTTTGTTGTAGACTCAATTTACTGAGTCATGTTTTAAATTCAAATAATCAACGTGCTCTTCACTTAAATTCGAAATAATATAGAGTATGTTTCCATAATATAAAATGAATCACATTATATTTATACAAACGTAAAACTGTAAAGGGTATCCACTAGGATTACGTGTGCAGTAAGGAAATCGGTGCCATTGCCATGCTGTCTTTTGGGTTATCATGGAAATCAAACAAATCTTTTAACTTCGCATGTATGCAGTTTCTGGGCACCTTTTTTAGTGACGATCCTAATTATGAAGCTAGCTATACAAATTCTAAATTCCTTCTTTCTAATTTACAGAACTTTGCCTAGTTTTCTCGTTCATGAAGTAATAGTGGAATATAGAGTAAAAGACATTAATATTTTTTTGAATTTTTTATTTTTCAATCAATTCTTTTCCAGGAAATACAGCAATAACACTGATTTCCCTTTAGTAGTCAAAGCGTACATCCTACATGCAAAGTTCGACAATTTTTAAAAAGACATACCCTCTTTGTAATTAGTTAATAAAACAAACATTTTAGATACTCGACGATTTTATTACATACTTAAATTTATGGGAACAGTGTGCTGACATTAATTATTATCTAAGTAAATCTATATCAGGAGGACTCTTGGCTATTACACATGCTACAATAGACAATAGTTCAAATATTTAAGTATAGAATTAGGATATAAATATTTAATGACAGCTCGTATAAACCAAGATCCACTTGAAGTTCGTATAATATTCATATTTAGAATAAATTGCACCTATGCAATTTGCAAACGAATTAATCTGGCTTAAAATACAAACTGCTGCACAACGAAATAATAGTATAAATATTCTGAATTTGTACCTTACGCAAAATTTACTCTTTAAGTTTTGTTGGTGTAATCGGCCCGAAAATAGATAAAAAAATACCTAGGTATTATACAGTAACATTAAAATACATATTAAACTTTTAGCACTTCTCTGGATTAATTAGAGCAGCTTGTGGTGATAGTTCTCATCCCGAATCTTATCAAGTAGCTCAGATTTTTGAACGGATGTTCTTGTATTTCTTAATAAAGCCACCTAGGGGCAGTAATATTACAGGTGGTAACATGTTAAAATCTCAGGTGAAATCCAAAGACATTCTCAAAACATCTGATGCCTCTCTAAAAAACGAATACTTGAACAAACTTGTAGATGGTGACATACATGCTGTGATTAAAGAATCGCCATTTTCTGACAACGAAGAAGCATTTGTATGTATATGTTTCTGGTTATACTGCCCGGCGATATAAGTCAAAAATGTTCTTTCCTGAATGCTTTCATACACTCTTGGGTACTGGATATGACAATTATGCCAACTTCATTCAAGTAAAGCCAAGAAATTCTTTAAAAGTTTTATCTACGATGCTAACAATATTAAAAAAATATTGAAATTATTATACAAGATATTGTTACAACAGATCTGAAACGAAATCCACTGTTAGTAGGATATGTATTAGGATGTGAAAATCATAAGAAACATGTAATTAAACAATTAATTTTTGACTTTCGGATGATGAGTTGCATTCTGTTGCAAAGAAGAGTCTCGGAAAAGGCTTGCAGAAAAATCAAAACGGCAAGAGTGTGCTAAATTGTCCAACCTGGTTTAGTACTCAAGTGTTTGCCATAGAAGCCCTTTATTTTTAAATTTTATATAATCACTGTAATGTTAACTAGGGTTAATAGATCTCTAAAGAAATTTCTTGAATATAATCGGAATTTTCAGTGGAATATTTATCTACTTTTCAGTGTCTCTCAGATCTCATCTTTTTATTCACTAGCAATTCTAGTGCAAGATTATACTGTGGCTCTCTTTCTTAGATAACTTACAAGATGCATAGGCATACATTATTCTAACTAGGTTTTCTGCAGTTTCCTAGCCTGTACAGGTGAATGCAAGGGGTAAATAATTACAAGTCAATTTGCAGCCAAAGTTTAACTTTTCTTCAATAAATATTGTATATTCAATTTGTACCGAGTTTTATATATCAGTTTCAGCTACTTAAATTGCAAACTGGTACTAGGGTGTATTGTTTAATTAGTTTATGAAAATGTTATGTACTTGTTCATTACTCTTTGATAATATAACTCGTAAACTTTGAATCACTTACTTAAATTAGTTATTTCCTAATTATATAAATAATTGAATTTTAGTAATTGATACACAACGGTTCAACACAGATTTATTTAATAGACAACACAATCAAACGCAGAGGCTATGAAGAAATTTAACTTAATTTAGACATTGCTTCTTCCTTTTTCTACTTTTAAGCGGTATTTTGTAAGATCGAGTTGTCATAAATTTTGACGTGGCTGTCAAATTTGAGGTACCTTAGCGATCCTGCTGCCATCTAGCGGTCAACATTTTTGCGTCCCCCGGTCAACAATGTAAATATTAGGAAGTGACAACACGATACAAAGGGGGTGGAGTTTGGTTTCCATGCATCTTGAATAGAGCCCAGCATTGCAACGAACCAAAAATTTTAGACTTCGGAACGCCATCTGTATGTCAGGTCGCGAACATTTCAAATTGCCCTCGTGGTACAGACGTTCACCCAAGATGCATGGAAACCAAACTCCACCCCTTTTGTATGGTGTTGTCACTTGAGTTTGATATGGGCCTAACGAAATGTTGGCCGCTAGATGGCAGCAGCCTCGTTCGAGTACCTTAAAACGTCAAATTTAATTTTGGCGTCTAAAATTATTGCGGTTTGGTTAATATTCAACTAAGAGTATCGTTTAATTTTCTTAATTAACTTATTTAGCGAGTTAAGATATTTAGTTTAGTTTATTACTTAGGTTAATTTGTTGTTGTATTAGTAATATATTATAATGAAGCAATGTTTGTTAAGCGGAAATAAGCAAAACTTATTTAGTGTTCCAAAAGTACAACTAAACAAGTAATTTTCGACTTTCTTATGATTAGAGTTGCATTCTGTTGCAAAAAAAGTCTCGGAAAAGGCTTGCAGAAAAATTAAAATGACAAGAGCATGCTAAATTGTCCAAACTAAGTGTCTGCCATGGAACGCCTTTATTTTTAAATTTTGTATAATTACTGTAATGTTAACTAGGTTCCTTTAAAGCCATTTCTTGAATATAATTGAAATTTTTAAATGTAACACACCTGCTTTTCAGTATCACTAGCAGTTCTAGTGCTCCGGCTTGGCTGGCATTCCTGCAACATTGTACCGTGGGTCTCTTTCTTCCTCCTATGCATTATCCTGTTGATTTTACATCACTGTGCGTTTCAATCTTACTGGCAAGATAACCTACAAGATACATATATTACCCTGACTAGGTTTTCTGCAGTTTTCCTAGTCTGTACAGGTGAATGCTGGGGGTAAATATTTCCAAGTCAATCTGCAGTTAAAGTTTAACTTTTAATCAACAAATGTATTCAACTTGTACCGAGTTTTATTTATCACGTTCAGCTAATTGTATTACAAACTTGTACTAGGGTGTAGGTATTATTAAATAAGTTTGTGAAAATGTTATGTACTTGTTCATTATCCTTTGATAACATAACTCGTAAAATTTGAATCACTTACTTAAAATAGTTATTTCCTAATTATGTAAATAATTGAACTTTAGTAATTAATATGCGACGGTTCAACACAGATTTATTTAATAAATAACACAATTAAATACAGATGTTCTGAAGAAATTTAACATAATTTAGACATCGTCCCGTTTTTTTTAATATTTGCAATACTTTGCACAATCGAACTGTCATAAAGTTTGACGTAACTGTCAAATTTGAGGTACCTTAGCGATCCTGCTGCCATCTAGCGGTCAACATTTTTGCGTCCCCCGGTCAACAATGTAAATATTAGGAAGTGACAACACCATACAAAGGGGTGGAGTTTGGTTTCCATGCATCTTGGGTTCACCTATCATGGCTCATAATATACCAAGTAGCTTGTTTTCTATTTCAGGTTTTTCACTCTATTATGTAGAGTGTGTTTGCAACTATTGTATGGTGCACAAATCACTTACTTTTATAGATGTTTGGGCTAAATGAGCAAGCCATATGCAGGTTGGTATCCATGCTGCAAGTTTTCCTCCCGTCAGTAAGATGGCAGCACTAGTACTCTGCGCATGTGCCGTAACTTTCTTCCTTGCGGTAAGCACATGATTCTTAGCTTTGTGCGTGTGCGCGTTGTTTCATGTTTATGTACTCACGTGTGGGTTTATAGGTTATCCTTAATCGATTCATTTATTGTGGTACATCCTTTTTGTGATTTTGAGTGTAAAACTACTAATTTTTTTTCTTTGGTGTAAAATTAGAGTCGCTGAAAGTCATTTTGACGTTGGTTTTTTTGAAGGAAAACAAACATCAAAATGACATTCAGGGACTCTATGTAAAATGAGTGTAGTGAATAAATTCATAGACCTCGCTTGATATAATACTATTTTTTTTGTGTTTATTACAGAAGCAACTAAAGATTGCATTCCACTGCCATTGCCTGTTGCATCACAAGTTGTTGATTCGTTGCCCGAGTCCATCTCTACAAGGGACGATGAATTTCAAACAAAAAATTTTGTGGCAGACATACAAGACCTTATAATGAGTCTGATAATGTGAAATGTAATGCTATTCTTCAATGTTATAAAGGTAGAAAAAAATGAATGAATGAATTTTCCAGAATCTTATTTTTTTACACCTGGACACGAGATTTTGTAAATTTTGTAAGCCATTCATTAATTCAAAGGGCAACCAAATTTCTGTCATTACATTCTGCAGTTTAATTTTGTCATTAATATAAATTAGTCATTATGTTGGCTTATTTATATTGTTTTTTTTTGTATAATTAATATGTAAATAATATAATATCTCTATAGTAATTAATTTTGTTTTTAAATTTGTGTAAAAGATTTATTAATAAAAAATGTTTCAATAAAAAAATATATTCCTTAACTTTGTTATGATTTACTTTTACAATACATTAAGTTTAACATAATATATAGGTACTGGAGTTTTATGTTATTCAACAATTTTTTTGTTCTATTGATATAAAACTGCAGTTTTATTATAACTGAAAGTTCAGTTTTGAAATTCAAAATTCCCGCTTGTGAGTTTAGTTCATCTCCCAACCACCAGAGGCGCCGTATACGCTCAAAAAGCACTTTGTGTGTGCGTTAGGTATCTATAAAAGTAAGTGATTTGTGGTATGGTGTTAGCATTTATTTGTATTTTGGAAAATAATTCGTAATTTATTGTATGTTTTTTTGGCAACCAGACACTTAACACAAATGAAAGTGGCTTCCATTCATGTGATTGAATAATAAATATCCATACTTGCTATTGTATGTGTGTATTTTATTTGTTTTTTTTAACAGATTCTACCATCCATGTAATTAAGTAGATAAATTATGATATAGCTGTTGGGGCATATAGACAGTTTTATAAATAAACATACATATCATAAAATAAACATCTTTATATTTAACAATAAGTAGGTATAATATGTTAAATACATAGTGCACAATTAATAAAATATATTAATGTATATAGAAATCATTAGATTATTGTACAAAAATAACTGATTTTTATATAAACAATAATTAAGATGATTGTAAAAAATAATCTGTCAATACTGTCAATTGTAGAGCTAGTAAAAATAGTAGAAAACAATTTGAGGGAATAGTAATGGGAGGATTAGATATGCATACAATGACAACATGGTATTAAATAACTTAAAGGATTTATTGTAAGTATAGTCGTCTATTAATTGTTATTAATTAGTATAACAGAACAAAGTTATTTGAGGAACAACATTTGGGCTCTTTTCTTATTTTAGCATCATGGAAATGTTTTCAAGGTAGGACAAAGATGTTTATTGTTTGTGGACAAATGCTGTCCTAATAAGTGTTATTATAAGATGAGTCGGGGGGGAAGTGCGTTTTCGGGGCTAGCGCATGTTGATGATTGTTGATTTGAAAGAGCGAGATCTAGGACGCGATTTTCCAAGCATCTCCATGCACTTAGGCCACATTTGGCCCATTGTACACCCTAACTAAGAATTTTGCCTATCTGGGGTAATTCCAACTCCAGTAGTGATTTTTAACGTGTCACACATCGCAGTGGCACGGGACCTACGGCTTTACTTCTTCCAACAGAAGGCGCATTTTCAGATTTTTCCCCGCTAGAAAAATCTCATCGACCTCGGCCAGGTTCGACCCCGAGTCCCTTGGATTTAAAGGCAAATTCGCTAACCACTAGACCACCGAGGTCGGCGGGACTTGTGCATAGTTGCAAGATAAATTTATTGAGCATGGTTGTCTGGTGCTGCCATCTATAGAAAAATTTAGATAATCAACTATACTTTAAACGGCTTGCCACTAGAACGCGTTCACGGCGAAGATAACCTGGAAAATGTTTGACACTTGTCACATGTTGATTTCCCTTGGTGTGCGTAGTTAAGCAGTTAAAACGTAATCCTGGTTCATCCGTTCTACGTGTGTATCTTTCATCATTTTTTTGGGGTAGGTAGTATTATTTTAAGTTACTTTACATATAATTTATTACAATATTGTTTCATTTTTGAGATTTGAAGAATAAAGCCCTGGCCTGCTCTTGCCCCATAAAATTTTGATGACGGGGCAAGTGCGGATGTCAATAGAAGGGCCCCTATATTGAAATGCGTTTTTATTTATTTTTTAGTAAATGCCCATGTAATTAATCTTGCAATACTTTGTTTTGTAATTACAGGCTTAGGCCCAGTGCCAGTACACAACATGGTAAGAAATTACATCAGAAAGAGTGACAGGGGAAAGAAATACTCCCCCGAAGATTTGGCAGCAGCTGAGGAAGATATGAAATCGGGAAGATCCAACCACTACCGTGCTTTCCAGGCATATAAAATACCACTTAACACATTGGTAGATCGTGTAAGAGGAAGAAAAGGAATTAATCCACCTCGTATGGGTGACCTACTGCTTTTTCACAAGAAGTTGAGAAGAACATAGCCTCAGGGCTACTGGAAGTGCAGAAACATGGATTCGGGCTTTCCAGAAAGGAAGTGTTAGATCTAGTCGAGGAATATGTCAAAACCAACGGGATCAAAACTGATTTTAAAAATTCCCGACCAGATAGTGATTGGCTGTTTGCATTCATGAAGCGGAATAATTTGTCTATAAAAAACCCCAGTGTGTTGAAATCGCTAGAAGGACCCTTTAGTGATTTATAACTATTTTGATAAAGTAAAGACTACTGTTGAGAGACTTGGTTTGGAAAACAAACCGCACTTGATATTTAGTTGCGATGAGACTGGTTTTGCGAGGGATCCGTCAAAGACGAAAGTGGTTGGCGGGAGAGGACTTCCTTCTTCAAGGACTATTAGCTCCCCTGTCAGAGAAAACTTCTTTACGCCATTAATTATTTTTAAGGGAAAGAACATTTGAGTTGAATGGCAACCAATAAAAGAAGAATCAACCATTTTTGAAAAATCATTCTTGCCATTACTTGGTGCACTTCTTATTTGTGATGGTCACAAAACGCATGTGAGTTTAAAGCTGGTAGAGTTAGCAAGAAAGGAGAATGTTACAATCCTTATCTTACCACCTTATTCATCTCATGTACTGCAACCCCTAGACCTCTCCGTAATGAAATCGTTGAAAACTACATGGGACTTTGAACTGGTAAAGTGGCAAAAGCATCATATTCGACAGAAGCTGCCAAAAAAGGAGTTTGTGAAGATTATCAGTTTGTTGTGGAGGAATCTGAATCCGACCATAATTCAGTCAGGGTTTCGGAAATTCGGGAATTTATCCTTACAATAAGGACATATTTTCTGAAAGTTTATTCGATCAGACTTCATTTAGATTGTGGAAGTCCACGAATATACAACCACAAAACGATAATATGTTATCTTCAAGTTCAAATGACACTTCCACATCTGAACATAATGAGCGTTTAGCCCCTGTTTCTACAGGGAATCCTTCAAATTCTGGTTCAGATTGCCCAGTTACCCCCTCAACAAGTAGTCCTATGCAAGAACCAACATCAGGCTGCTCCATGCCACAGGCAACAACAGCAGCTGAAAATATTCCTGCAAAAACCTTTCAGCAATTGCTATTGGAGACTATTCAAAATCACACATCAAAAGACATTAAAAAGAAAAAGACCAAGGTAGCGAGTGGATCTGAAGTTCTTAGTTCAGATGAGGTATACAACAGGCTTATTCAGAAAGATGAAGAGAAAGAGGGGCAAGAACGGCAGAAGGAAATAAAAAAGTTACAGAGAGCACAAAAAAATAAAACAGATATGAAATTAACCACATCTAAGGAAACAAAGAGAAGAAAGATTCAGGAAACTGAAAGCTCATCAGATAGTGATGGGGATCAGTTCAGAGTTAGAGACTCTGATGATGAATATGAGAATTACCATGCATTCGTAGAAACCATAGCTGAGGAACAGGAAGATGACTTCAAAACTGCTGAGGAGTTGGCCGTCGGTGATTGGGCTTTGGTAAAATTCAGGGGCAACAAATTACCAAAATATTTTGTAGGTGAAGTCGTGTACTTTGCAGAAGGGGACCCTTTAACGAAATATTCACGAATGTTTTCTACAAGTGATGGTTTCACATCTTTTAAGAACCCTCCAACGGACGATATAAATTCAGTTGACAAGAGTGATATTGCTCATACACTACCTTCCCCAAACATAGGAAGAAGAGGGGAAATTATTTTGCAACTTACTTTTTCAAATAACAATGTCCAATAATTTTATCTAAAGTGTTTTAAAGCCGTTAAACGTTTTTAATTTGGTTTTTGTTCCTGTTCAAATTTCAACAGTTTTAAAGTTTAGGTTTTATATTATAGTATCTTATTACTAGGGCTAGGATTTTGATGATTTTGTATCTTTTTTTCTGAAAGTCTGAGACATTGCTCAGTTATATACAGTGTGTCGCATTTAAGATGAAGACACCCCCATATTTTCGTTATTTGAAGGAATACAGATTTAAATTTTTGCACAGTCGTACAGGTTGATGCCTCACATTTTTTAAGATACTCAACTAAAATCTGAACTTTAAACTCGGCCTACTACGAATTCACAAACAGGGTCAATTCTCGATATTTTGCTTCGCGTTAGAGATATCGAAAAAAATTATTAGAAAAAGTTGTTTTGAATATTATTCTAACCCCATATACAGAGTTTCATAACAAAATTCGCATTTTAAATTTTTTCATTATTTTGGTCTATACACAAAATAATTACAAGTTTATTTTTTAATTTGATATCTAGTTTGCCATGGAAAGTAAAAATTTGACACATTGTCAATTTAATAGTGTCATGTATTCAAATACATATTTCAGTAAAATAAATAGCACCTAAAACGGAATAAATATTTTATACTTATGGGAAAACAATCTTTGGTAATTGATTAAATTTAGGAAAAAGTATACAACAATAATTTTCATAATGCAAATAAGTAACTATCAAATGTGATCTCTCTCAACTAGTCCTCCGTCTATTCGAATACATTTTTCAATTCTTTTACGATTCTGTTTAGCTACTCGTCTAAGTTCCGGGATGCTGATTTCTTGACAGGCTAGCCTTACTCTGGCACAAAATTCATCTCGATTTCTGGGCCTTGCTTTATAAACTTTATCTTTTATCATTCCCCAAAAATAAAAATAGAGGGGTGTAATATCGGGAGACCTCGGAGGCCACAGTTCAAAAAGACCGTTTCTTCCTATCCAGCGCATAGGACATTTTTGGTTTAACCATTGACGAACAATCCTTGAATTGTGCATGGATGCACCATCTAGCTGAAAATACATATCCTGTCGTACATTAAAAGGAAGATTTTAAATTGCATCTAAAAATTCCACATCGAAGAAGTTAACTAAACGACCAGCATTCAACGATTCATTAAAAAAAGAACCAATTTTTCGGTCTCCTAAAATCCCACACCAGACATTGACTTTCTGGGAGTATTGGTCTTTACAATTTATAATCCAGTGAGGATTATCTCTCGCCCAGTATCTACAGTTGTGAGAAGATACAACCCCATTAGTGGTGAATGCAGCCTCATCAGTAAACATAATCTTTTTCAGAAAATGTCTATCATTTAAAAAATTAACTTGGACCCAATAACAATATCTTTTATTATCATAACCTTCTTTCAAAATAATTATTCCTTTTAAGTGCTATTTACTTTACTGAAATATTTGAATACATGACGCTATTAAATTGACAATGTGTCAAGTTTTTACTTTCCATGGCACACTAAATATCAAACTAAAAAATTAACTTGTAATTATTTTGTGTTTAGACCAAAATAATGAAAAATTTCAAAATACGAATTTTGTCATGAAACTCGGTATATGGGGTTAGAATAATATTCTGAACAACTTTTTCTAATAATTTTTATCGATATCTCTAACGCGAAGCAAAATATCGAGAATTGACCCTGTTTGTGAATTCGTAGTAGGCCGAGTTTTAAAGTTCAGATTTTAGTTGAGTATCTTAAAAAATGTGAGGCACCAACCTGTACGAATGTGCAAAAATTCAAATCTGTATTCCTTCAAATAGCGAAAATATGGGGGTGTCTTCATCTTAAATACGACACACTGTATAAACGTGTTTCAGGATAAATTGAATCCAATGAGAGCAACTTGTTGGTGCATTTTTTGCATTTTTTATCGTTTTTGAGGAATGGGGCATTTTTTGCTAATTTTTATGGTATTTCCAGCATTTTTTGGGGTTTTTGTGTGTTTTTCTTTGAATTTTTTGCATTTTTGAGGAATAGCGCTAATTGTTTTGATATTTTGCGATATTTTCCTTGGCGAGCTTATAAACTTTTGTTAAAGTTTTATTTTTCATGCAGTCTAGAACAAAATGCAATATTTTTCTTTTCTCGGTAGTTCCGGTTGTTCCGGTATTTTTACCTGTTTAAAAATGAAGAAAACACCAATGAAATAGAACTGAACACACCAGAGATAGTTGTTAACGATGATGTACCTATAGAGGAAGTTGATGTAGAGAACGCATTAACAACGTTGAAAAACAGAAAATCACCAGGTCAAGACGGAATTCCAAATGAGTTATTAAAATACGGAGGCCACACTCTTACAGAACATCTCACAAAATTAATCCAAAAACTGATAACCCATCATAGAATACCCGAATGTTGGAGAACAAGCACTAGCATACTACTGTTTAAGAAAGGGGACAAGAAAGAACCAAACAACTACCGAGGAATTAATCTTCTTGATACAATGTTAAAATTAACCACAAAATTTATATGTAACAAGGTCAATTCAATAATATCCCTATCCGACGAACAACAAGGTTTTCGAACAGGAAGATCTTGTACAGACGCAGTGTTCGTGTTAAGACAAAATGTAGAGAAATCGCTGGAATACAACAAACAAGCGTTCCTATGCTTTATTGACCTGCAAAAAGCATTCGACCGAGTACGACTTAAAGATATTATATTCCTGCTGTACAATAGACGAATTCCTATGAGTCTCATTAAAACCATAGAAAACATATACACAAGAAATAAAATCCAAGCTAAAATCCAAGGCAAACTCTCAGAACCAATCCCTGTGGAACAAGGCATTAGGCAAGGGGGCTCTCTAAGCCCTTTACTTTTTAACATCGTTATGGATGAAATTATAAGAAAAGTACGCAATGGAGAAGGATATAAAATGGGAAACCAGCAAATAAAAATACTGTGCTACGCCGATGATGCCGTGCTAGTCGCAGAATCCGAAGATGCTCTTCAGAGACAGTTGCATCAGTTTAACACAACAGCGAAAAATTACAACATGATTATTTCGTCACAAAAAACAAAGTGTATGACAACATCGCGCGAACCACTTAGATGCAAACTTGCTATTGACGATGAAATTATACAGCAAGAAATGAAGTTCACATATCTGGGAATTGAAATATCTAGCAGTGGAGATGTAGCAGCTGAAGTAAGACGGCAAACAATTAAAGCAAGCCGAATAGCAGGATGTTTAAACGACACAATCTGGAGGAATAAACACATCGGTATAGAAGTCAAGTCCAGAATTTATAAGGCAACAATAAGACCAATAATGACGTAAACCCCGGAAACGAGGCCTGATACCTCAAAAACGAAACAACTTATGGAATCGGCTGAAATGAAAGTTGCTCGTAAAATCGCCGGCAAAACTCTGTTAGATAGAGAAAGAAGCGAGAACATTAGGCAGACCTGCAATATAGAAAACATCAACGAGTGGGTGCTAAATAGGAAAAGGGAATGGAACGAGCACGTTAATAGGATGACCAACGAACGAGTAGTGAAGATAGCCAGAGACAAATCACCAAGAGGTCACAGAAATCAAGGTCGGCCACGGAAGAGGTGGAGCGATAACCTGAACGTGACATAAACAGGCAAGAAACCGAAGAAGGAACAGGCGAAAGCCTAATTAGAAGACGGAAGAAGAAGAGAAGAAAATGAAGCTTAAAACCTCTATTGTTAGCTAAATGCAAAGTTAATGTTTTCTGGAAAGGTGCTTAAGTCATCCACAAAAGAATGCCCATTAAGGGATTAAATTTCTTTGAAATGCAGTCAGTGAGTCAGTAACTTACACAGCTGTTTTCTAAGACTGGCCTGTAGTGGGTGGGAATGAACCAACAATAATTTTGCAGTCTTATTCAGTTTCTTCACGTTCTTATCAACAGACGGGTGTATTTTGTTCTTCAGTTAAGTTCGAAAGCGGGTTTAGTGCGATCTTTCCTTTTGTTGTGTAGTAAACACGAAAAAAGGTCTTTTCCACTGATGAAAAATATTATTCTGCAAGTTGTGCAACGTGAGGGTAGCTGCCGAAAGAAAGTTTACAGTGGAGCAACATGTCAATCGCGAAAAACATTAACGAAGTTTGCAGCGACTGAACGACCAAAAGGTACAACAGCTTTTTAGCGAACCCGTGTCATCTTCCAATCCTTTTTTTGAAGAGCTCTGTATGGTGTTTCTTTCGGCGGACATCCCGTTGAATAAGCTGAGCCATCTTAAGCTGCGGAATTTCTTAGAAAGGCACACCGGAAAATCAATACCAGATCCATCAACACAGAAAAAAATATGTTTCTCGTTGTTACGACAATACGCTGGTCGAAATAAGGAAACGAGTTGCAGAAAAAAACCTGTGGGTATCCATGGATGAGACAACAGATTCTCTAGGACGGTATGTAGCAAATATCATCGTTGGAACTCTGGAAGAGGATGGCCCTGGTGAACAGTTTTTACTTAATTGTGAGCATTTGGAGCAAGTTAACTATTCTACAATGAGCAAATTCTTTGATAATTCAATGAGAGCGTTGTGGCCTGATGGAATTCAGCACGATAAAGTGCTACTGTTAGTAACAGACGCTGCGCCCTACATGCTTAAGGCTGCTAACTCTCTTCGGGCTCTCTACTCCAAGATGCTGCATTTAACGTGTTTGGCGCATGCTTTACATAGAGTCGCTGAGGAAGTTCGCGGTCAATTTCCAGAAATTGACAAATTTATTGGCTGTGTAAAAAAGGTGTTTTTAAAAGCTCCTTCACGAGTTACGGCGTTCAAAACCGAAGCTCCAGATATTCCACTCCCTGCATCCCCGGTTTTAACAAGATGGGGAACCTGGATTGAAGCCTGCAATTACTACTGTGAAAACTTAAAAGTCGTTAAAAAGGTCATCGATTCGTTCGACAGCACTGAAGCAGCTTCAATTAAAATAGCACAAGAAGTGTTAGAAGATGTTGAAATTGCGGCAAAACTCTCATTCATCAAGGCAAACTTTGGTTTCATTCCTACTGCAATAACCACTCTGGAACAGTCGCAAGTGCAGCTGGTGGATCAACTACAGTTGATTAATAAAACTGTTAGTGATTTGAAGGGCGCACGTGGTAAAATGGGAAAAGCTGTAATAAAGAAAGTGGAAAGTGTTTTGGGAAAAAATAAGGACTACGAAACAATGTGTTCGATCGCTAAAGTTCTATCAGGGGAAAATTTTTCGGTTAATTTTAGTGACGAATTAGAACTAACTTCAAGTGACATACCCTATTTTAAGTATGCTCCCGTTGTATCAGTCGAAGTAGAAAGGAGCTTTTCTATGTATAAATGCTTATTGAATGACAACAGACAATCATTTTCATTTGAAAATTTACATAAAGTTTTCATTGTATACTGTAATTCACATTTATTGTAGTTGATAAAATTATTGTTAAGTGTTTAGAATTAAGTTGAATGAATAAAGGTATTGCGTCTACCTGGGTTTTTTTTTTATTTTTTTGGGTTAATGAATTTAGCCGATGCCGATTCTTGATTCTGTATTTTAAAAATAAAAGTAAAAGGTTCTAATTTGGAAATAAAATTTATATGTCATCTTTTTAAATTTTTATGTCATTTTTGCGAGATTTTTAAGTCATAATTGCATTTTTTATTTTGCATTTTCGCTGATTTTTAACGTCATTAAAATCCTAGCCCTAGTTATGAGACTCTTTCTCAGGAGTATTCTGTCTTAAATTTCAACAATCCCACAAAACCCGTTTAATTTGAAAAAAAAATTGTGAAAAGTAAATAACATTGAATATGTCTCCTGACAGAAATAAAATTTGTGACAGCTAAAATAATTTCAAAAATCACTACAAATGACGTGTACACACCAAACAAAACAAAAGTGCTCTTTGATTTTACAAATAAAATAGGACTAACAAATTAAAGCACAAATGTCACAGCAGAACGTCCACTATTGTTGATAGATAGAAATTGAACACTTCACCCACCTTTCGTTCTTTGTAACTGGACAATTCCACCATCCTTTACTTTCGGAGATTCCTTCCACTTAAGGCCGAAACACCCTTTTCTAACGTTCACTGCCGTTCTGTCAAACCTTCCAACATCAAACTAATACTCATCGCCTTCCTGCCCGAACCTGCCGACCTTCAGTAAATAGTATAGTTCCTTTTAACACTTCTCAAATCAACAATTCCAGTTAAAATCTTGCCATCGCCCTCTCGTTGTTAGGATCCAAATCAAATGCAGCCTATATCCTGACAATTATTTATCGCTTCAGTCGCCCTCTCGTTCTCGGGAACCATAAATCAAATGCAACCTTTATCCTCACAATTATTTATTACTACAGTTACATATACACACCATAATCAAGATAATGTTAAATGTAACAAAATTCGATAATAAAATCGTTGAATTGTAAGACTTTTATTTCACATTTATCAAAACGTGACTTTTCAATTTCAATAATTTTTTGGTAACTAATCAATAATCATTTTTTTTAAACAACAAAAACAACCTTCTTGTTTTATTACTCAACAAAATTTTAAAACTAATTTCTATCAAGATCTCATGTTCAAATAAATTAAATGAGTTAATAAAAAAAAATAATTTAGAATAACTGGATAAAAGGAAACAGGTTAGAGTGAACTTCAAAATCCAAATCAGAATACACCTGTCTCAAATCGCTCAAGCCGAAAATTAAATAAAGTATCAGTTCACCTCCAAACCCCAGGTGGATATCACAGCATTTAAAGTTCACTTTATTGCAGATAATACAACAATATATATGTATATATATATATATATATATATATACAGGGTGGTCCAAAGTTTACCTTTCAAACTTTAGGGGCTGATAGAGGAGCTCTAAATAAGTAGAAAAGTCCATAAGACCTTACTTCCTTAGGTGACTACTAACAAAGATACAGAGGGTTAAAGTTTTGCGAAAAACAAATGATTTTTTGTATAATTCGGAAACTATGAAAGTTATCGATTTTAAATTTTAGGGGCGGTCAAGCTTTTAAGCCTCTATTGTATTACGAAATCTTGTCTTTGAACTGCCACCAGAGGCGTCGTCGCAAGGGGGGGCAGTCAATTTTTTTGCCAAAACTATGTTACGCCACTGCTTTCTGCAGATAATTTTATGATGATTGGAATCTACATTCAATTTTAAAGATAAAAGATGTCTTCGAAATTTTTGATACAACACTTAATTTTCGAATTAAATAATTTTTTGTGAAATCATACACAGTCAGCATTTTTGGTGAATAATTATTAACAAAAAATACATAGGTATTTTGTTGTTCAAAATCTATTTAGGATATAAAAACTCAAATCAATTATTATCAAACAATGAAACAGGAAATTAATTATTAAAGAAGTTGCTCAAACTGAAGGCCATTCACTTCAATACATTTCCAGCACCTCCGAATTATGGTATTGATAGCGGCAGATACTTGATGGTGATTTATTTTCATTTCGTTGCAAGCATGTTGGATACGTCCAAGAAGCTGATCCCGCGTTGTCACTGGTGTAGCATACACAGCCTCTTTTAAATAACCCCACACATAAAAATCCAACGGTGTGCGGTCAGGTGACCTAGGTGGCCAGGCCACTGGACCTCTTCCAATATTTTCTTGGGCGTTTTGATTGTTTCCCAAACGACCTATCCATCGCTCAGGATAATTGGCGTCCAACCATTCGCGCACAACCCGTCCAAAATGCGCTGGTGCACCGTCCATTTGCATCCAACTTTCATATCGCACATCAAGGGGAACATCCTCCATTATTTCCCGCAAATTATTGTCGAGAAAATCTAGGAACAATTCTGCATTTAGCCTCGGTGGCAAGAAGTATGGACCACAAACATTGTTATAAATAATTCCCAACCAAACATTTACGCTGAATTCATTTTGAAATGAACGAGGGCGAATTTGGTGAGGATTTGCATGCGCCCAAACATGCAGATTATGGTGATTTATTATTCCAGCTCTGGTAAACGTCGCCTCGTCAGTCCATAATATTTTTCTTAAAAATTGAGGATTCTCCCCCACAGAGTTTATTAACCAATGACAAAAATGTAGTCGTCTCTCTGCATCACCAGGATGTAAATTTTGTACGGGATTTAAATGATAGGCTCTTCTGTGATCCCGATGTAATACTCGTAGCACCTTAGACTTTGATACTCGCAATTGTCGTGCTGCCCTGCGAGAACTTAAATTGCTATTGCCATCAAAAGCACGAAGAATTCTTCTATTTTCGTTTCCTCTATTTCTTCGATCTTCATTTCTGTTTTGTTTGTTATCTTTCAATCCCCTTTCCCAAAAATTGCGATGCGTTTCAATAAAAACTTGATAGCTTGGCTGTCTCCTATTTGGATACCGCTTCTGGTATTCTCGAACTGCGTTACCATCGCAAAACCCATAAATAAAACTGATATGAATAGTTCAAAAACTGACAAGTTCAAAAATTGACTGATAATAATATTCCTTTGTTTACGACAGGCAGCTAGGATTATTAATTTGTAATAGTAAAGGTTTGTATGGTTTTAGTATGGATACAGAAATGCCAAAATTGTTTAACAATATTGAATTATGCTTATGTTCACTTTATTTGTGGGTTTTGTCAATGTAATGCCTTTAGTGGCAGTTCGAGAGACGAGAATACATGAGGCGGCATCCAAATAGGAGACAGCAAAATTTTAAATAAACCCGTCCATGCCATGTGTTCTTGGAATAAACGGCTATTTAACTCGAAAATTAAGTGTTGTATCAAAAATTTCGAAGACATCTTTTATCTTCAAAATTGAATGTAGATTCCAATCATCATAAAACTATCTGCAGAAAGCAGTGGCGTAACATAGTTTTGGCAAAAAATTGACTGCCCCCCCTTGCGACGACGCCTCTGGTGGCAGTTCAAAGACAAGATTTCGTAATACAATAGAGGCTTAAAAAGCTTGACCGCCCCTAAAATTTAAAATCGATAACTTTCATAGTTTCCGAATTATACAAAAAATCATTTGTTTTTCGCAAAACTTTAACCCTCTGTATCATTGTTAGTAGTCACCTAAGGAAGTAAGGTCTTATGGACTTTTCTACTTATTTAGAGCTCCTCTATCAGCCCCTAAAGTTTGAAAGGTAAACTTTGGACCACCCTGTATATTAGGCTTGCATGGCTGACGTCACATTTCAGCTTAATACAGAAACAGAATGCGTTTGGGTTTTTGTACATTGATTGACACCAATTCAACAATAAATAAGGACGCAGCTGTAAAAACCGATAGAGCAGATAATGCTAATGTATTGACAAACGTACATAGTTTTCATTTGGTATGCAAAGTACACACGGTTTGAATTTATGTTTGTACACCAAACTGGTAAAGTCCCATGTTGTAAAAAACAAAATTAATCTAAAATAGCGACAGGTGAACCACAATGTACGAGTGGATGAAGTTTACATAATAAATAATAAAATAAATAATTTTCTATGGCCTACCATTACCACAAGTTAAAAATCATCCTCACTTTTAGGTAAGGTCATTATTATGGATTTAAGAATTAGTCTAAACTTGTATGGTTTAAGTATTTGGAATGTAATTCATTAAGTTGTGTAATAAGAAATTTACTTTAACTGCTGTATTCAAGAATATGCACTTAACTGAATATTTGGTTGACATTTAAAAAGAGCGGAAGAAGCTTTTATCATTACACTGGAAATATATCATCGATATTAAGACAACATTGCCATGTGTTGAGTAAATTATAGTTAATATCTGGCAATTTCTAATATATTTAACATGTTTTTTTTATTAAATGTTTTTAAACATTTTATTTAATTTCATTAATTTTAATTTCTTCTTTCCCAAATAATGTGAGGTTATGCGTGAATTGTGAGGAGGAATTTTTTCTTTACTGAAGCCATTTGTTCTTGAGCAACTCCAGTAATGTCATAACATTTCTAAGTTTTTAAAGATAATATTAACATTTAGCAGTTTAAAATACCGGCTAATATTTTCATGGTTACTCTCGGTTTTTGTAATAATCAGAAACTGAACTTGATCAAGAAGCACTTGTAGATGCAGCTAAATTAAGTATTAATATTTAAATTTTTTCCTTCTCATTACATTTAGTATCTCTCCTGTATTTCTGTTCCATTTTAATTAAATGTTAAATTTATATATTTCCTTATTAGTACTTTAATTTTTCTTGTGGAAAAATAATTTATTAATTTGTTTGGCTATTTTAAAAGCAGAATTTCATACCTGCGTAATTTATATGCCTTCCGGACACAATGACCTTTATTGGGTTGCATTAATTTATATGAATTTAGTATCACGTCAAATTTTACTAACAAGGACCCCCATTAATTCGCTAAAATATTTTTACTAACGATATTTAATAGTTCCACTTTTTATATTTCTATGAACATGTCCAAAAGTCAAAAAATAAAGTACACGAGAGTACAAGGAAGCATTAAATTAAATTATTGGCAATTCAAACAGGATAATGTAAAAGTAAACAACTTTTTTCCAGTTAATCATTAAAACAAATCTAAAAATTTTGGATCTAGTTTTAACAGTTACGGATCAGCCTTTATAAACTCTTTTTTTATAATCAAATTATTAGCTCTTTAGAAATAAAACTCTTCCGCATTTATTTTTAAAGGAAACGAACCTATCTTTAATATGTGAGATGCAACACCGTTCTTACAAGAATTTAATTTAAAAAAGAAAATACAATGACATCCTAATAAATGACATACACGTGGAAATTATTGCATTTACACGTGTTTTCTGTTATATATCGTGACAAAATACAAGGAATTCCACCGTAGAATAATAACTGTCAGCGAATTCTACATGTTGTGTACTAGAAATGAGATAATGGGATAAAAAATTTCTGCAGAAATGTTTAAATATGGAGGAAAGGATTTAACTAGATGCATGCAAAATATCTTAGTAGAAATACAACAAGAAATACTACACAGTTAGAAGGAAGCAATACTATATTCATTGTACAAAAATGGTGATAAGATGGAACTAGGCAGTTACAGAGGTATATCTTTGATTAATGGTACTTAACGGCATCACACTTAAAGAACAAGTTACCAAAAAAAAAAAAATGAAAAACGATCTAGAAGACTAGCAATGCGGATTTTCAAAGGGATGATCTATGTTCGATCAAATATTTACTGTAAGGGTAATACAAGCAAAAAGTTATGAATATTAAAAAGAGACGTTTCCGATTTTCATAGACTTCAAACAGACTACTGATAGACTAAAAAGAGTGGAACTACTCAAAGGGTTAAAGCATTTAGGAGTGGGCAGAAAACTCATAAGAATGATAAAGTTGACACTAAATGAAACAGCAAACGGAGAAAGAATTGAAGGAAAAACAATGGAACAAGTTGAGTAAGACAAGCAGATCCGTTATCATCTGTTGTATTCAATTATACAACAGAAAAGGTAACAAGAGAATGCTTGGTTTACAACAAAAGACACCAGTGCGTCATATCTGCAGATGACATAGTAGTAGTAGTAGTTGTAGCAAGAAGCAAACAGGAACTACAGGTAGTAATGTTAAGATTAGAAAAATCAGCAAAAAGCCTAGTAATCAACGAATATAAAAGCAAATTCATGACACGGGCAGATAAATATCTGTGAGTAAGTGAGGAGAATTCCATTAAATCCGCGTACCTGTACGGTGTCGCATTTACTCATTTTGTGGAACACTTCGCGGTTGAGGTTACCTTGATTGATATCCAGCAGGTTATGGCAGTTAGTGTCAATTAGGTTAACAGACCAGAGAAATAAGAGATTGGAGGTTTTATAAGCCGATCAGGGCAGGCTAATTTGACTTTTGACTTTCATATTTTCCTGTAATTGGGAATTTCCGAACTAATTTAACAATACGTTATAGTCGGTCAGGCCAGATTGTACGTATTTTTAAAATTAGGCATTAACAATTTCAATACCGTCATATTTTATTTTTACAATATTTTACGAAACATTTAAATTCATTTACGGGCGAGATTACGAAGCCAAGAAAATTTTCCCAGCCATCCGGATCTAGTAAAACGTTCATTGACCCAGCAAAGACAAGTTGCCCAGGCGGATTAAATTAACAAATACGCGTGCCAGGTGACAAGTTAATCTAATAACTGTGTGAACACTGAAAAGAGTCAGATTAGTAGTTTCGAACCTGTTAATCGCATTTAAACTAACTGCCAGGTGGCAACCATTTGTTTGTTTATGTAATACAGAGCACACCGGAGCGCGGCCTACAGCTGGAACGCCATCTACGCCGTCCATTGAACTGAACTCCCGATTCTACCCAGGGTATACCGACCGGGATTTTGCAGACATTATTATTTTATTTATAACCTCATAATCAAATATATTTTTGACTTTATTGTAACATTTAAATATAATAAATCCAGTTATAACCATTACAGTCTCTCCGCATGTTATTACGAACTTCTGGCTCTGAGCTAAAACCAGGCAACCGTCCCCACGTGGGCAGACCGTTACAACATTTACAAATTCAAAGAAGCGAAGAGTCTCTCATATATTAGGAAAGTGTTTTGTAACACGAAAAAAGAGATACAACAAACAATAATGGCAGGGAACCGATGCCTAACATTTAACAAACTATTAAAAAAACAATATCAAGGGTGTTAAAACTGAAAATTCATTAGAATTGTTATACGGCCAATTGTTATATTTGGAAGCGAAGTGTGAACTTTAGGAATAACAGAACAAAGATGTGAGGATTATGTCAACGAAGATATATAAGGGAAAAGCCGTAAATGATATGTGACAAAGGCAAACTAGTCAGGAACTAAAAGAGCTGTTTGAGGAATCAGATGTAGCAGGAATTGAGAAATCTCAAAGACTTGGATGCTTAAGACATATAAAGAAGATGTCGGTAAGTAGAACCCCAGAAAGGATATTCAAGTGTAGTATAAGTAGGTGGAAAGAAGAAGTAATGAATGGCATGAGACAGTTAAACATCAATAATTGGAAAGATAAAGCAAGAAATAGAAAGGAATGGAGAACATTAGTTAGCTAAGCCATGGGCCTACTAGGCTCACAATGCTAGTGTATATACAGGGTGGGCCATAGAAAACGAAATAGAACCAATTATTCATATTGATCGCCATTTTTTAAAAAATCGCTCAGACCCGTCAATTTTTGTTTTGACGGGAAAATCTTTTGCGTTTTTCAACCTTGTCACTTCAACCTCCTAGGGGTTGTATCGTGGATTCAATGTCACAATTGAAAAAACTAAAGTTAAACCAATTTTCAACCTTTACTTAACTTTAAAATTGGTATATTTTCATTTTTTTCTCTGCTCTGATACATAAAACTATTAAAGAACATAAACATATCAAGTTCTAACTTTTTAAATTTAAATATTACATATTTTATTAGTACGGCTTTACTGAAGATCCTCAAAAGAAAGCAAAATTAAAATGAGTTTTATTCATTCATTCAGTCATTATTATTTCCTCAGCAATATTTCCTTACAGTTACAATGTCAAGACGGTGTTAGGCAAGGCCAAGTTGGTATATGCTGTCACACAAACAGGTTACCGTATTGGTGTCAATGGTGTGTTTTGGTGTAAGGCCTTGTTACTTCTCTAATGAGAATTTATTTCCAATGTGGACTGGGGCCCAGTACCGACCAGACAGAGATTAAATTACGTTCTTGGTCCTTAGTGTAATTGGAACCAGAAAACTTTGGGATTGTGACATCCAAAGTCTGATACTCATACTACTCAGTAATCCCAGTTCTAATGAGTTTTAGGAATTCCAAAATTTGATACAATTATATAGTATATAATAGCCGAACAGGTAGATCATACGCTGTGATTGGCCGTTCTGGGGAAAAGGTAGTTAATGACAATGGTAGCAGACTAGTTATGCAAACAGCACACACTAGAAGTTAACAATGGCTTCTACAAACACAAAACGATCCATCAGTACACTTGGAAGTAACCCACCCGCAAATTACAATCTATTATTGTCTACATTGTAGTTCAACAATGTACCAAACTTAAAGTATTGGATGTTAGAGTGCAACGAGGTCCAGAATGTGGCTCAGATCACCACCTTTTACGAGCAAAAATAGTTCCGAAAAAGTGATGAATCAGATGCTAAACATAGAATTTAACATAGAAAGACTATACGACGAATCTACTAATTTCCTATATAAACTTCGACTTGCAAATTATGCTAAGTCAATACAGGATGGCAGTACAGAAGCACGGTACAATGAACTCAAAAGATGTATTCATACAGCACCCACAGATGCTCTAGGGAAGAAATCGTTACAGAGACAGAAGAACAACATACTGGCGGAATGACACATTTGATAAAGAAACGCATACAATAGATGGCTAACAACGGACGATCCCGAAGAGAGGAGATATGATGGAAGATGTAGAAGAGAAGTTAATATGAAAGTAACCAAAGCAAAAAACGAATTTTGGCAAGATAAATGTGGAGAAATTGAAAATATGATAGGAAACACAAAATCTAGCGAGGCGTGGAAAGTACTGAAAAACATGAAACAACAAGGAAGAACCCTATTACACCCAATCCCACTAAACAAATGGAAGGCATACTATCAACAACTCTTGAGTGAAGAAAGAAGAGAATTCCTACCAATAACGTTTGAAACAAGAATAGTAAACGAAGATGACAATATAGAGGAAATTACAGTTGAAGGAATTAGAAATGCAACGAGAGGTATGAAAAACGGAAAATTATCTGGACCAGGAAACTATCAAATTGAACTGATTAAACATGCTCCGATGGATATTTTAAAAACCATTGCAGATATGTTTAATAGATGCATATTATACGGAGAAGAACTACCAGACGAATGTACATTATGATATATTACTTCCACTTACAAAAAGGGAACGAAAACTGATTGCTCCAACTATAGAGGAATTAATGTAACAAGTTCAATGGGTTGTATGGGGAAGATATTAAAGAACCGTATCAAACAGCAAATATACGAAGAAGAACAACAAAGTGGTTTTCACGTAGGGAGATCCTGCATCGACAATATTTTCTGCCTAACTGAACTAGCCGAAAAGAAAATTGCGTGGGGTCGGTAAGTACATCTAATCTTTATAGACATAAAGAAAGCGTACGACAGCGTCCCGATTGAAATGATGTGGAAAGCACTGGAAGAAAGCAATAGCAACACTAAATATGTCAATGCTGTGAAACAAATGTATAAAGGTAACAGAAGTGCAGTTAAAATGGGCAACACAATTTCGTAGGAATTTATATGCAATAAAGGACTACGACAAGGATGTAGTGTTTCACCTACGTTATTTAAAATATACCTAAATAAAGTATTACATCAGTGGAAGCGTAAGCGTCGTGAGATAGGAGTGCAGATTGGAGATGCGGATATACTATACACGCTCTCTTTGTTGACGATCAGGCCATTTTAGCATCAGATCAAGAGGACATGGAGTATATGTTTAGGAAGTTAAAGGAGGAGTACGAGAAATGGGAGTTGGGCATATGCATGACAAAAACTGAATATATGGTTATTGGAGGCATATCATTAGCTAAGAAGGAACATTAAATGCTGCGAAAATTATAAATATCTTGGGGTAACAATTACTTCAGATGGAACGTTTATCAATGACATAAGCAATAAAATCGGAAATGGAAGAAAAGCCATACAACAAATAAATTCACTACTGCGGAGTGATAGAATTACTAAATCTACAAAAGGCAAAATATTTAAAACCATAATAGAAAGCATTGCGTCATACGACTCCGAAGTTTGGATAGTAAACAAAATAACAGAACAACGAATAAATTCCCTTAAAATGGACTTCTGGTGAAGATCGTGCGGTATTTCACGTTGGCAAAGAATTTCCAATGTCTTAAGTAAACAACAAATGAAGGTGAATGAAGAAATGATAAATACAATAGAATCAGAGAGATTGAAATGGTATGGACATATGAGGAGGATGCCCGAAGAGCATTGGCCTCAAAAGGTATGGAAATGGATACCAAATACAAAAAAGAAAAGGGAAAGACCGAGAACAACATGGAACGCAGAAGTTGAAAAAGCAAAACGGTCTAGGGGCTTGTACGAAAATCAGTGTCAAGATAAGCAATGCTCGAAGAGAGTTGGCCTCAAAATGTATGGCAATGCAGATCAAATACAAAAAAGAAAAGGTAAAAGACCGAGATAAACATGGAACGCAGAAGCTGAAAAGGCAAAATAGTCTAGAGATAAGAGACTAGAGATCAGTGGCAAGATAAGCAATGCCCGAAGAGTGTTGGCCTCAAAAGGTATGAAAATGGATACCAAATACAAAAAAGAAAGACCGGCAAGACCGAGAACAACATAGAACGCAGAAGTTAAAAAGCAAAACGGTCTGAAGACTTGCAGGAAAATCAGTGGCAAGATAAGCAATGTCCGAAGAGCGTTGGTCTCAAAAAGGTATGGAATGGAGATCAAATACAAAAAAGAAAAGGGAAAGACCGAGAACAACATGGAACGCAGAAGTTGAAAAAGCAAAACGGTCTAGGGGCTTGTACGAAAATCAGTGTCAAGATAAGCAATGCTCGAAGAGAGTTGGCCTCAAAATGTATGGCAATGCAGATCAAATACAAAAAAGAAAAGGTAAAAGACCGAGATAAACATGGAACGCAGAAGCTGAAAAGGCAAAATAGTCTAGAGATAAGAGACTAGAGATCAGTGGCAAGATAAGCAATGCCCGAAGAGTGTTGGCCTCAAAAGGTATGAAAATGGATACCAAATACAAAAAAGAAAGACCGGCAAGACCGAGAACAACATAGAACGCAGAAGTTAAAAAGCAAAACGGTCTGAAGACTTGCAGGAAAATCAGTGGCAAGATAAGCAATGTCCGAAGAGCGTTGGTCTCAAAAAGGTATGGAATGGAGATCAAATACAAAAAAGAAAAGGGAAAGACCGAGAACAACATGGAACGCAGAAGTTGAAAAAGCAAAACGGTCTAGGGGCTTGTACGAAAATCAGTGTCAAGATAAGCAATGCTCGAAGAGAGTTGGCCTCAAAATGTATGGCAATGCAGATCAAATACAAAAAAGAAAAGGTAAAAGACCGAGATAAACATGGAACGCAGAAGTTGAAAAGGCAAAATAGTCTAGAGATAAGAGACTAGAGATCAGTGGCAAGATAAGCAATGCCCGAAGAGCGTTGGCCTCAAAAGGTATGAAAATGGATACCAAATACAAAAAAGAAAGACCGGCAAGACCGAGAACAACATGGAACGCAGAAGTTAAAAAGCAAAACGGTCTGAAGGCTTGCAGGAAAATCAGTGGCAAGATAAGCAATGCCCGAAGAGCGTTGGTCTCAAAAAGGTATGGAATGGAGATCAAATACAAAAAAGAAAAGGGAAAGACCGAGAACAACATGGAACGCAGAAGTTGAAAAAGCAAAACGGTCTAGGGGCTTGTACGAAAATCAGTGTCAAGATAAGCAATGCTCGAAGAGAGTTGGCCTCAAAATGTATGGCAATGCAGATCAAATACAAAAAAGAAAAGGTAAAAGACCGAGATAAACATGGAACGCAGAAGTTGAAAAGGCAAAATAGTCTAGAGATAAGAGACTAGAGATCAGTGGCAAGATAAGCAATGCCCGAAGAGCGTTGGCCTCAAAAGGTATGAAAATGGATACCAAATACAAAAAAGAAAGACCGGCAAGACCGAGAACAACATGGAACGCAGAAGTTAAAAAGCAAAACGGTCTGAAGGCTTGCAGGAAAATCAGTGGCAAGATAAGCAATGCCCGAAGAGCGTTGGTCTCAAAAAGGTATGGAATGGAGATCAAATACAAAAAAGAAAAGGGAAAGACCGAGAACAACATGGAACGCAGAAGTTGAAAAAGCAAAACGGTCTAGGGGCTTGTACGAAAATCAGTGTCAAGATAAGCAATGCTCGAAGAGAGTTGGCCTCAAAATGTATGGCAATGCAGATCAAATACAAAAAAGAAAAGGTAAAAGACCGAGATAAACATGGAACGCAGAAGTTGAAGCGGCAAAATGGTCTAGAGATAAGAGACTAGAGGTCAGTAGCAAGATAAGCAATGCCCGAAGAGCGTTGGCCTCAAAAGGTATGAAAATGGATTCCAAATACAAAAAAGAAAAGGGCAAGACCGAGAACAACATGGAACGCAGAAGTTGAAAAAGCAAAACGGTCTAGGGGCTTGTACGAAAATCAGTGTCAAGATAAGTAATGCCCAAAGAGCGTTGGGCTCAAAAAGGTATGGAATGGACATCAAATACAAAAAAGAAAAGGGAAAGACCGAGAACAACATGGAACGCAGAAGTTGAAAAAGCAAAACGGTCTAGGGGCTTGTACGAAAATCAGTGTCAAGATAAGCAATGCTCGAAAAGCGTTGGCCTCAAAATGTATGGCAATGCAGATCAAATACAAAAAAGAAAAGATAAAAGACCGAGAACAACATGGAACGCAGAAGTTGAAAAGGCAAAATGGTCTAGAGATAAGAGACTAGAGGTCAGTGGCAAGATAAGCAATGCCCGAAGACCGTTGGCCTCAAAAGGTATGAAAATGGATACCAAATACAAAAAAGAAACGGGCAAGACCGAGAACAACATGGAACGCAGAAGTTGAAAAAGCAAAACGGTCTAGGGGCTTGTACGAAAATCAGTGTTAAGATAAGCAATGCTCGAAGAGCGTTGGCCTCAAAATGTATGGCAATGCAGATCAAATACAAAAAAGAAAAGGTAAAAGACCGAGAACAACATGGAACGCAGAAGTTGAAAAGGCAAAATGGTCTAGAGATAAGAGACTAGAGGTCAGTGGCAAGATAAGCAATGCCCGAAGACCGTTGGCCTCAAAAGGTATGAAAATGGATACCAAATACAAAAAAGAAACGGGCAAGACCGAGAACAACATGGAACGCAGAAGTTGAAAAAGCAAAACGGTCTAGGGGCTTGTACGAAAATCAGTGTTAAGATAAGCAATGCTCGAAGAGCGTTGGCCTCAAAATGTATGGCAATGCAGATCAAATACAAAAAAGAAAAGGTAAAAGACCGAGAACAACATGGAACGCAGAAGTTGAAAAGGCAAAATGGTCTAGAGATAAGAGACTAGAGGTCAGTGGCAAGATAAGCAATGCCCGAAGACCGTTGGCCTCAAAAGGTATGAAAATGGATACCAAATACAAAAAAGAAACGGGCAAGACCGAGAACAACATGGAACGCAGAAGTTGAAAAAGCAAAACGGTCTAGGGGCTTGTACGAAAATCAGTGTTAAGATAAGCAATGCTCGAAGAGCGTTGGCCTCAAAATGTATGGCAATGCAGATCAAATACAAAAAAGAAAAGGTAAAAGACCGAGAACAACATGGAACGCAGAAGTTGAAAAGGCAAAATGGTCTAGAGATAAGAGACTAGAGGTCAGTGGCAAGATAAGCAATGCCCGAAGACCGTTGGCCTCAAAAGGTATGAAAATGGATACCAAATACAAAAAAGAAACGGGCAAGACCGAGAACAACATGGAACGCAGAAGTTGAAAAAGCAAAACGGTCTAGGGGCTTGTACGAAAATCAGTGTTAAGATAAGCAATGCTCGAAGAGCGTTGGCCTCAAAATGTATGGCAATGCAGATCAAATACAAAAAAGAAAAGGTAAAAGACCGAGAACAACATGGAACGCAGAAGTTGAAAAGGAAAAATGGTCTAGAGATAAGAGACTAGAGGTCACTGGCAAGATAAGCAATGCCCGAAGAGCGTTGGCTTCAAAAGGTATGAAAATGGATACCAAATACAAAAAAGAAACGGGCAAGACCGAGAACAACATGGAACGCAGAAGTTAAAAAGCCAAACGGTCTAGAGGCTTGCAGGAAAAATCAGTGGCAAGATAAGCAATGCCCGAAGAGCGTTGGTTTCAAAAAGGTATGGAATGGAGATCAAATACAAAAAAGAAAAGGGAAAGACCGAGAACAACATGGAACGCAGAAGTTGAAAAAGCAAAACGGTCTAGGGGCTTGTACGAAAATCAGTGTCAAGATAAGCAATGCTCGAAAAGCGTTGACCTCAAAATGTATGGCAATGCAGATCAAATACAAAAAAGAAAAGGTAAAAGACCGAGAACAACATGGAACGCATAAGTTGAAAAGGCAAAATGGTCTAGAGATAAAGAGACTAGAGGTCAGTGGCAAGATAAGCAATGCCCGAAGACCGTTGGCCTCAAAAGGTATGAAAATGGATACCAAATACAAAAAAGAAACGGGCAAGACCGAGAACAACATGGGACGCAGAAGTTAAAAAGCAAAACGGTCTAGGGTCTTGTACGAAAATCAGTGTTAAGATAAGCAATGCTCGAAGAGGGTTGGCCTCAAAATGTATGGCAATGCAGATCAAATACAAACAAGAAAAGGTAAAAGACTGAGAACATGGAACGCAGAAGTTGAAAAGGAAAAATGGTCTAGAGATAAGAGACTAGAGGTCACTGGCAAGATAAGCAATGCCCGAAGAGCGTTGGCCTCAAAAGGTATGAAAATGGATACCAAATACAAAAAAGAAACGGGCAAGACCGAGAACAACATGGAACGCAGAAGTTGAAGTAGCAAAACGGTCTAGAGGCTTGCAGGAAAATCAGTGGCAAGATAAGCAATGCCCGAAGAGCGTTGGTCTCAAAAAGGTATGAAATGGAGATCAAATACGAAAAAGAAAAAGGAAAGACCGAGAACAACATGGAACCCAGAAGTTGAAAAGGCAAAACGGTCTAGAGACAAGAGAGTAGAGGTCAGTGGCAAGATAAGCAATGCCCGAAGAGCTTTGGCCTCAAAAGGTATGAAAATGGATACCAAATACAAAAAGGAAAAGGGGAAGACCGAGAACAACATGGAACGCAGAAATTGAAGTAGCAAAACGGTCTAGAGACTTGCACGAAAATAAGTGGCAAGATAAGCAAGTTTGCAAACTAGAAAGTGATAGACAAAGAAGGCATCCGTAAAATAATCACTATATAATGATACAATTACATACATAAAATGCTAGAAGTGGTTTCTAGTATTTTCCATAGAAGGTTGTTTTTTATAATCCTTGCCATTTTTGGATCATTGGATTCAGCAGTAAAAATACTACAATTAGACTCATTTACCCAAATTCGTTTTGAATCAAATAAACAACTTAGCTATTATAAATCGTTCCTATACAGAGATTGTATAAAATGGAAGCTTTAATTTAATTCATAGAACACCACCACCTACTCATTTTAATTTGTCACCGATCATGAACTCTCTTGTCACGAATATTTTTTATTGCTGCTGGAATGCATTATAACAAATGATTTGAATAGCTAATACTTAATTTCATACAGGATTCACTTCTAATGACAGGTAATGAGTTATGCAAATGAGCCAAGACAAGAGTTGTGTTTTTCATAGGATATTATCTTGACTTTTCTTGTTCACACTGTGTCTTTTATGGTTTTAAATAGCCAATTAAATGCTGCTTACAATAGTTTCTTTTTGTTTTTTGGGCTGGAATATTCCCTTAAATCCTACAAATTAAAAAAATAGTTTATTCTCTATTTAATTTCCTTCATAGACAATACACGAAGAATCATTTAAATTCAAAATAATAATTGTTGTTAAGATCAATAATTTATTTACTGACTAAGCAGTTTGAGAAAGCCTTGTAGGATTCAATATATAATTTTGATCACTGAGTAAGTCTTCGATCATCGAAGCAATGCTTAATCAAATTCTGTTTAATTCAAGGTAATACAAAAATCGGTCAATCATTGTAAACCAAGGTTAGCCTAAACCAAGTACGTATTATTAATATTTTATGCAATTTTTTGCCTAGAGTTCTTAAAACTAACTAATCATTTTTGGATTAAATACTACCACCCACCACTTAACGTTTTAAAAAGGTCCCAGTAACTGTATATAGAATTTATGGTCGACATTATATCAGCTAATTTTGTTGCATCTAATTTTTAAATCATATGATTTAATAGTTTAGGATAAAGTGATTCT
>JABXWE010003344.1:0-44235 GCA_014611495.1 Limonius californicus | reverse complement strand
ATATCACTATGTAACAAAGTTCTAGATTCTTCCTAAACGATCAAGCAAAGTTACGTCAATCTATCAAACCCATACAATTTCCACACAAAATACACGGAATTTAAAGTTTTAAAGTAAGCAATAATATGATTGCAAAAATAATAAAACATCCTTGAAATGATAAAAAACACTCCATTATACTAAAGTTAGTATCTCCACAACGGTTGCCTAATTTGAAGGAGCTCTTACCTTACTACAATATAGATAGAGGTATAATACAGATAATAAGTTCAAGAAAACAAGAAAGTATCACTATTTGATTTTTGAACATTTGAACCATCATCTCATATAGCTTTCGTGGAACAATTTTTGCGTGCAGGTTTTGCCAATCTCTCTCATCTTACTCTATCTTATATTTTATATTCCACTGTAGCCCTGCGAGTTTTTTAATGTAATCCGCCCACCGTATCTGTGATCGTAATCTCGTTCTGTGCCCTAACATCATGGCGCCAGTTTAGAATTGCTCAATGCCATCTGTTTTTTAACCTCGCTTTACAGCCCGCAGAGTTCCATTGTAATGTCTACGACCTGTTTTGTCGCTGATCCAATCGACCCTTTTCATATCTTTTAACGTGACGTTAAGCATTTGTCTGCCCTATCGTGATCACTGGAAGAAAGCATTGGTCGTATATTTTAGTTTTTAAATATTGAGGAAACTCGTTTATTGAAAATATAGCTCAATTTCTTGAAAGCTGTCTATCCTAGTTTAATTCTTCTTCTGATTTCCGCCTCTTGAGTTTCTTTATTTGGATCTATAATTTGGGCTACATTTAAGTATTGACTAAAAGGAACTGCAGTGGCTTAGTGGTAAGAGAGTCAGGCTTTCAATGCAAAATTTTTCCTGTTTGAATAACTCCAGGGGTTAAAAAATATTTCCTGCATGGTCGGTATTGGGTACCGGTCTGCATTTCCCATTGGAATCAAATTAATGGCACTCTTCATGTTATAGCCGCAGTAGAGAAGTAAAAAGGCCCCAGATGGACCCGCACATATGATACATTAGGCAGCTTAAGCACAGTTACGCACCAATACAGTAATCCGCAGAGTCGCACCCTGTTGTGCATAGCACAAGCCAGCTTAGCTTTGCGTCACACCACCTCTACTCAATGCTATAGGCTTACAAGGCCTATAAAAGTCCCAATAGTAATAATAATGATAAATAGTCTTTACCTTGATCTAAAGGAACTCCATCTAAAGCAATAATTAAGTCTTCGTCCATGTTCTTCATACTAAAATTAAACTTGAATATATACTTTAGCTCTTCTGAAGTTATAATTTTTTTTCAATTCAATACTAAAAATTTATCAGCAGCAACATACACTACTTATGTCAGGTAAACCTCAATCGTTACCAAGCATGTGATCTGATACTCACCTAAATCAAATTATTAGAATTCCAACATGGTTGATCAGTTATCCCATTTTGAACTATTCTAAAATGAAACTTGAAAATATCCTTAAACTCTCATTAAGGGGGTTTTTAAGTCCCTTTTTAAAAAATCAGTTGATAAAAATTCACAACGAATACAATACTCGCAATGCTTACTTCTTAGCTTAACTGTAATAGCTACCAAGCATGAGAACTGTTATTTCCTAAAAGCCCTAAACCATTCCTTTTTGACAATTGCAGTGTGGTTGGTATGGACATCCTATATTTAGCAAAAAAGGCGACTACCCACAAGTAATGAAAGACTTCGTTGGAAATCGCAGCAAAGAAGAAGGGTATGCCTATTCTCGTTTACCTGCTTTTACTCCTCAAGAAATCAAGTACATTCGAGGTACGGCTGATTATTTTGGACTTAACCATTACATGACCTTCATGGTTGCTGATAAGGTGGCCGACCCTATCGGTAGTCCATCGCATGAGAAGGATTCCAGGCTTAATGCTTGGCAAGATCCTAGTTGGCCTGCCAGTCAAATGGATCCATTTAGAGTAAGGATGAATTTATGTTATAAATTCTCTTTCTACGATTTTCTTTTAGTCTACACCATGGGGACTTCGAAAAATCCTTAAGTGGCTCAAAGACAACTACAACAACCCTAAAATTTACATTACTGAGAATGGATTTCCTGATGTGGAAAAACTGCACGATAAAGGCAGAATTAGCTATCACACTGTATAAAAAGTTACTTTTAATTTGCATTTTTAAATAACTTTCTATTTTAGCTGTATTTAAGTAATGTGTTGGATGCCATTTACACTGACAACGTTCAAGTAAAGGGATATACTGCTTGGTCTCTTTTGGATTATTTTGAATGGTTCAGTGGATACACGTAAGTAACAAATGTGGTGATTTTGGGCCAACAATTTATTATAAACTAAAATATTAAACATGCTGAATGTGTTATAAAATTTTCTTAATTTCAGTATTGGCTTTGGATTATACAGTGTCAACTTTACAGACCCTAATAGACCCAGAACACCTAGAGATTCCGTAGATGTTTACAAAGAAATTATTAAAAATCGACAACTTACTCTATTGAATTGATATTAAGATGTCACTAAACGAACTCACTTGGCAAGCAAACAAATAAAAAAAAGAACGAAACCTTACACCTCGCTGCTGTCATGTTGATTAGTGTGGTTTTATGTTCTACCACTTGTTCCGTAGTCTAAGAAACGTTATGCTGACTTGTAACAATAAATTTATTTTTCAATGACTCTGACCATTGGCCAAACCCTTACTTATAATTTAAATCAGTTTACCACGATTAGATGCTATCCGCATATTTTATTAAGAGAATCGCAATATTAAAGTAACATATTGTCTATTAGTTTAAAGTGATCGGTGGTTAAGTCAACGGTTATACAGAGAGATCAGATAATGGCGACGTAAACTTTGCGGTATGTTGTTGAAAAATCTTTGGGAAATACGAGGTGTGTTCATTTGAAACCCATATTTGCTTTATAAAAAATTTATTCAACAATTTAATTACAAATAATTACTGTCACAGTTAAGGCCCCTATCCCATTGTTCCACTAACCGACGTATACCCTGCTCATAGAATTCTTGTGGCTGTTGATTGAAGAAGGCTTCCATAAGCTATCTGTACTTCTGCGTGAGGCTCAAAATGCCGACCTTTTAACGCCTTTTCCAGCGGTTAAAAATTTTGAAATCGCAAGGCGATAGATCCGGGCTATAGGGTAGATGCTCTAAAACCCTCCATTTATTTCGTTGAAGATTTTCTTTTACCACATTAGCAACTTGAGGCGCAGTAAAATGACCCTACGCATAAGTTTTCCTGGACGTTTCCGTCTTATTGCTTGATGACACCTGTTCAAAGTTTCATTGTACAGATTTGCATTGACATTTACTCCAAGTTCCTTAAACTCTCTCAACAAGGGTCCTTCATGGTCGAAAACAAATATTAACATCACCTTGCCTGCAGAAAGTTGTGCTTTAAATTTCTTCGGTGGTGGTGAACTTTAATGTTTCCACTCCATCGACGATAACTTACTGGATGGCTCGTAGTAATTGAAGTCTGTAAGGTGTTGCAGAAATAAGCCCATTAGCAATCATTTTCGTTCATTAGACTAGAGGAGGAATCCATTGCGAACAAACGTTGCTGTAACCCAGATTAGGAATAATACTATGAACAGATCCTACACTCGTACCAACAATTTCTGAAATTTCTCTAATTGAAATTCGACGATTTTCTCTAATAAGGCCTTTTACACATGCCATATTGTTTTCCGTTAATGCAGTATACCGTACATCTTGTCGCGATGCATCCATAGTCCCCTCTTTTCCATTCTTATATTACCGCCATCATTCCTTCACAGTTGGGTATGCAATACAAGCATTTCCATACACTACTTGCATTCGCGTATGAATCTGCAATGGCTGCACACACTCAGTGCATAAAAATTGTAGGACCGCACGCTGTTCAAACTTGAACGGATTTTCAACAACAAGCGCCATTTTAAAATCGAGTTTTAAAAGTCAGAATCAAATTCAAACGGCAGAAACTTATGAATGTGTAGCTTACCAACACTACTACTACCAACATTAACAAACCCCATTTAAATTGATGATAAAAGTTGATCAAAGATGGGTTTCAGTTGAACAAGCCTCGTATTTACAAAAAAAAATAAATCATAGTGACTAATACATTGGGTTAAAATTTGAATTCCCAATATTTTTAATCTGCATAATTTTGCTAAAATACCTAAATTACCTTCATTGATTGCTATCTATATAGCTCTTAATTTATTTCTTTTTTAAACTTAGAAACCAAGACGGAAGTTGTCTGATAATTCATTTGACAACAATACTCTTCTCTTATTGAATGTAAGTGTTTAAAATTTTGTATTGTATTTTTTATAAAGATACTTATATGTATTATTTAAATTTCCTCGAATGTTTACATTTCTGTATCAATATTTACAAAAAATGACAAAATAATATTATTTTTCAGACAATAAAGATATCGCTGAATATATGCACAATTATTGGGTTACCGTTATAATAATTACAAATCAGTGTGAAGCGCCGCTAACAACGGATGTTCAACGAAACTTTATTATCTCTAAAACTGGCAGCGATTTATTCCAGCGTAAATTTAAACCATAGCTTATTTCCATTTAGGAGAATTTCCAAATAACACTAACCACGACATTCGCTTAAAAAATAGAAAAACCTCTTAAAGAACCTGTGAAAGATATTCTCGAATACCCAAATATGAAGTTATGGAAGTTTCCGAAAGATTTGCACCTTTCAGCTTACTCAGAGTGTTAAAGTATTTTAGGCACCAAAGGATAGTAGATATATATCTGAGCAGAAAAATGGTTTTTAAATAAATCCATTACCCTGAGCTGTTATACATTTCTCATCTAAATACTGTATCTATAAATAAATTAGAATTTCTTGGATAACGGCTGGTAATATACATATATAATTTTAAGAATCCGGTAAACAGAAAAAGATCAGAGTACAATAGTTTTGTGGCAGTCCTATCACAATGCCAGTGAAACAAAAAATGATTTTGAATATGTTATACAAAAGGTTGGTACAGTTACTGCCAAAAACCTTCAAACGAAGACCAGAGTCGATCCTGTTTTGAATGAAATATATATATATATATATATATATATATATATACAGGGTGTTTCCAAATAAGTGCGAAAGTTTTTGGGGGGTGATTCCTTGTCGAAAATTAAAGGGGGTATTTTATGTAAACAAAAGCTCTTAGGCCTGTCCTTGAGAAATTACACGTTTCCAAAAATGAGAAAAAAAATTAGTTTTTTTTTGCTATTGTGAAATTTTTGAAGAGTTAAAGAAATGGCATTTTGTGGGCGTGTTCTACCAATAAAAACGCTACCTATGAATTTTTTTAAATTTTGTTGTGATCTTTTAAAGGGGTGAAACATGCAACCCCTATTCCATTTTTTACCAGAACTTTTTAACAAAATAAAATTTCTTGATTTAAAAATATCTGTTGAAAAGAATGATATAGTGCTAAACTTTTTTAACTCTTGTGTTGTTTCCGTAAAAGCAATAGTTTCTTAATAAAAAAATAAAATACAACATCGTTCATGAACGGATCTTCTGCAAATGGAATCGAAAAAATCTAGTAGGTGGCTGTCACGTTTTGTTTGCACAAATTATGACCTCAATCGTAGTATCTAGTAGGTGGCTGTCAAGTCGCTTTGATTTTTATGTGGTAGCCGAAAGTTCAATTGTGCCTTTTAAATCTTCAATATGAATAATTACACTAACGCTGAAATGGCTGATATGCATTTTATGTATGGAAGCTAGACGGCTCTATGCAGAGATGTATGCTCAGCGCGTAATACATCATCACACAATTTTTGCACGTCTTTACCAACGTCTCTGTGAAAGAGGGACTTTTCAAAAACGAAAAACTGATTGTGGTCGTCCACGAGTAATAAGAACGGTGGCACTGGAAGAAGAGGTTGTTAATATGATTGAAGATCGTCCGGAATTAAATATAAGCAAATTGCGGAAACACTAAATGTTTGCAATAAACTAATCTGGAAAATTTTAAAGGATCACCAATTGTATCCTTACCATTTTCAACGAGTCCAGGCATTTTTGCCGCGAGATTTTCCCCATCGAGTACACTTTTGTCAATGGAGTCTTCAAATGATTACCCAAAATGCTCAATTTTTAGAAAACATATTATTCACTGACGAATCCAACTTTTCAAGGCAAGGGATTACAAATTGTCATAACAACCATCTATGGACCGAAGATAACCCACATGCAATTCAAGAAGGTCGGTACCAATATGAATTTTCACCGTATTTTCTACCGTTGAGGCTAAATGGTGCATCCTATACAAATTTTCTCCAGGAGCAAGACTATTGATTTATATATCATTTATTTCTGCACACAAAACAAATGGCAACATGCCGGCCGACACTGCAGAATACACACTGCCAGCTTGAAGGCAAGACAAACGCTAACAAATTCACCCCACTATTCACACCAATACAATGGCGGTATTTCAAATTACATATAGAAATGCAAACATGCCCCCCACCTTGAAAGAGCTCTCTTTCAAAGAAATTATAAAAAATACATAGGGGCATAAATACATACATGCACGGTAAATGAACAGAGTAATTAAACAACAAGAGTAACTAACAAACATAATAATAAACTCGATTAGCCTACTAACTGCCGTTTCCATCATCAGTAGGTAACAGACACACTTTAGAAACAGCCCTTTTGAACTGACCGTTAGCAGTTTTCACGCTTACAACCCTAACCACTCCATCGGGCCCGGGATGCACGCACAACACTCGCCCAAGCAACCACTTCATGGGAGGTAGATTTTCTTCTTTTAAAACAACCAACGAACCTTCGGTGATGTTAGGAATCTGGCGTTGCCATTTTGTTCGTTTTTGTAGCTCTGAGATGTACTCCTTGGACCATCTACCCCAAAAGTGTTGAACAATCGATTGCAGTCGTTGAAAGAAAGATAATCGGTTTTCTGGTATGCTTCTTACGTCAGCCTCAGGTAGAGATATCAAAAAGTGAGAAGGCGTCAAAGGAGAGAGGTCATTGGGATCTGAGCTTATAGGAGAAAGAGGACGGGAGTTTAATACTGCCTCTATTTGTACAATTACGGTATATAATTCCTCAAACGCCAACAAAGCATTTCCAACAACACGCTTTAAATGATGCTTGGTAGACCTAACTCCGGCCTCCCACAATCCTCCAAAATGTGGGGAGTGGGCAGGTATAAACTTCCAATCAATACTTTCGTTACAAAACGATTCAACAAGAACGTTTTTCTACAGCTGTCAAAAAAACGTGACATTTATGTATCGCTATCACGTTGCAAAGTTTGTCATTTTTGATTAATGAAAAAAAAATATTTTTTCACAGTGAAAAAATATTTTTTTTTCACTATGAATTGTTACCATCGTAACCATATGAACTCAGCGGTAACTTGAAATATCAGAGAATTTTTTGGTAATAATCGAGAAAATAATTATTACTGTTACTTTCTTATTTTTTTGACTGCTGTAGAAAAAAAGCTGTTTGTATTTCGTGCACAATTCGTGTTTTAATGGCGCTTTCGAATGAGTTTTGAGTCTCGACCTAACGGTCTCGACTAAAACTAACATTCTCATGCGCCATTAAAAAAACACTCATTTTGCGCACTTAACAAAAATAACTATTTCTTGTGCCTTTAAAAAATTGCCCAAATTTGAAAGCTCGTTATTGGCACCCACAAAATTTGTGCCATTATCAGAATAGATTATTGAAGGTTTTCCGCGTCTTGATATGAAACGTCGCAGTGTTAACAAAAAAGCGTCCGTAGTAAGTGCGGTAACCAACTCCATGTGAACGGCTTTCGTAGCGAAACAAATAAATAAACTTAAATAGCATTTTGAAGTTTTGCAGCCCCGTCCCTTTCTATCCTTAATGGTAAAAGGTCCCGCATAATCTACACCCACTACACTAAAAGGAAATTTTGAGCTAACACGGTTTTCAGGTAAATTGCCCATTATAGGATTTGTGATTCTAGGTTTAGCCCTAAAACATCTAATACAATCGTGTACAATACTTCTTGCCACGCTACGCCCAGAAATTGGCCAAAATCTTTCTCGAACGGAAAACAACATCTGCGGCCCGGGATGTAGTAATCTTATATGCTCACGCCTAAAAATCAGCGGCATTAAGTGACTACGACCCTCCAAAATAATCGGATGCTTTTTTTTCATAACTGAAGTTGGAGTTTTGTAAGCGACCACCTACTCTTAAAATGTGATCGTTATCTAGAAAGGGGTTCAAATTTAGCAATTTGCTTTTACCACGAAGTGATTTACTACCCTTTAAATCGTCGATTTCTTGCACAAACGATTCGTATTGTGCAATTCTTACCAAAATTATAAAGGCTCGAAGCAACTCTGCAATGCTTAGTGGATTGAAATTGCGACCATCACGTTTTGAAAAACAATTGTCTTTGAATCGCAGACAGTATGCCAAAACTCGTTCTAATTTGGTTAAATTAGAATATCGTTCTATCTCAAACTTCAAAGGCTGAGTTCTGGCAAATCCTTAGAGAAAGAAAGATTATTTTTAGGCCAGTAAGAATTATCTTTGGACAGCCAGGGAGGACCATTCCACCAAATAGTGGATTGCTCTAAATTACTTGGGCTAACACCACGCGATAGAAGATCTGCAGGATTTTCTGCAGTAGAAACGTGACGCCAAATAAAATTTTATGTCAAAGTTTGTATTTCCGCAACCCGATTGGCCACGAAAGTTTTTAATAGATTAGGAGGGGTTTTCAACCACCCCAACACTATAGTTGAATCGCACCACAGAGTACAACTATCAATTCTTGTATCTAACGATTCTATAACCTTGAGAGTTATTCTAGCCAAAATCAAAGCACCGCACAGTTCTAATCTGGGAATGCTAATCCTTTTTAAACGGGATACTTTTGTTTTGGAGCAAATTAATCGCGAAAGAAATTCTCCGTCAACGCCCTTTGTTCTTGCATAAACGCAACCTCCGTATGCGCTTTCCGAAGCGTCGGAAAACCCATGAATTTCAAGATAAGTTGAACTTTCACATAGTATGAACCGAGGTATTTTTAACTTATTTAAATGAGGAAGTTCATTCTTGAAAGTCACCCATTTAGAATACAAATGCAAGGGCAAAGTCTCGTCCCAGGATAATTTTTTCTGCCATAACTCCTGCATGAGAACCTTGGCTATGATAATACAAGGGCTTAACAAACCTAGTGGATCAAATATCTGTGAAACAGAAGACAACACCGTTCGTTTTGTTGTGAGTTCCCTTTTACAATTTAAATTTAGATTATACATCAAAACATCCGGTTTAGCTGACCAGGTTAATCCTAACATTTTTGTGTTTTCATGTTGACCGATACTAAGAAAATTTTCGGAAAGTTCCAGACCTATAACTTCTTGAATTACTTGGGGCGCATTTGATATCCATTTACGCAACTCAAAACAACCGCCCTTTAGGACTTCGATTATTTGATTACAAATTTGTATAAGAGATTCGATTAAATCAGTCCCCGTTAATAGATCATCAACATAGAAGTCACTTCTTATTAATTTGGCTGCTTCCGGGCATTCGTTTTGACAGTCATTAGCCAACTGATGCAAACATCGTATCGCTAAAAATGAAGCACAAGCAGTACCATAAGTAACGGTATTGAGCTCGTAAATATCTAGAGGGTCCCTAGAGTCAAATCTCCACAAAATACGCTGTAATGGGCGTTGTGAGGGTTCTATTAATACTTGGCGGTACATTTTGGTAATATCGGACGAAACAACAAACCGATGCTTTCTAAAACGTAAAAGTATGGAAATAAGATCATTTTGAATGACGGGACCCACCATTTCTAAATCGTTTATGGAAATGCCATTGTCGGTGGGTGCTGACCCGTTAAAAACTACCCGCAACTTAGCCGTTAAACTTTCTTCACGCAGAACACCATGATGAGGCATATAATAAGCAATCTGCTTGTTATCAAGGTTCAAAACTTTAGACATGTGACCCAAAGTTAAATACTCGCGCATAAATTCCGCATATCTAATCTTGAGACTCGGGTTTTTTTCTAATTTTCTCTCCAAAGACCAAAAACGTTTTTCTGCATAGGCTTTGGAATTCCCCAATTTATTTACGTTTTCCTTAAATGGTATGGATACCACGAATCGATCGTTTCGATCCCGTTTTGTAGTTTGAGAAAAATGAAATTCGCAAGCAGTTTCTTCTTGCGACAAATATTTTTTAGGAAGACATTCTTCTAACTCCCAAAATTTAGCTAGTTGTACGTGCAATTCTATTTCAGAGTTTTTGCTGAAGTGACATTGCACTTGTTCTACGGGCGGTAAACCTATAGGGCCAGAAATAACCCAGCCTAGTTTTGTTTTCTGCAAGATAGGCTGATTAGGACCTAAAACTATTTGCCCCACACAAATCAAACTCCAAAAGCAATCGGCGCCGATTAATAGATCAATGGGGCCTGGCTTGTTAAAGGTAGGATCGGCGAGCGTTATATTGTTAGGTAGTTTCAAACGCGTAATATCAAATTTAAAATTAGGGATGTTGTCAGTTATGCGTGATAACAATAAGCATGACAAATTTGCAACGAAGGAATCACCCGCAGACCTAACCTTTATGGCGCATTTGCCCTCACTTAGTAAAGTTGATTGGTTTAGACCAGAAACAGAAATACTAGTTTTTTGTAGTTTTAGTTTCAAAATGCTGCAAAGCCTGGTGGTGATGAAACTAGACTGGGAACCACAATCTAGAAGTGCCCTAATTTTATGAGCCTTATTATTGACATCATAAACGAATAAATGCGCGGTTGATAAAAGTACCTGTTTATTGTATAAATTGACAGATGGCAAAGAGGCAGATTGGTGGATGCGGTCCAAACCGAAAAGTTATCATACTGTTGACAATTAAAACTATGTCATCAGCAAATTTAAGATGGTTTAATGTATCACCGTTGACGTTAATTCCTATTTTTGTTCAGCTAAATTGTTTGAAGATTCCTACACGAGCAGTGGTGCCCTGGTAACGAAGAGGCAGACGAGCTTGCCAGACTGGGTGCCGGGGATGCCTGCTTTGGACCGAAAACGTTTGCAGGGATTTCAAGGCAGCAGGTCACATCATCCCTAATTGAATAGGCATGCGAAACTGAAAGATCAGTAGCCGAGAGTAGGAACAGGGGAAATTCAAGTCGGTCTGGCTACTAGAAAGAAGCCTACAGATTCTAAATCTATTCATAGAAATATTTTCAGGGCACTGCATACTTAAAAAAGATATTTAAATCTATCTGACGAGGCGGTATGTGGAAAGCGCGAGGAAGCTACCCTCCACTTTCTAGGAGAATGTGAAGCATCTATGCGACGGAGGCACCAAGTCTTCGCAGATACGCTTCACAACCATGGCCGAACGAATACTCGTTAGGCCATGCTTCACAACATAGAGTTGAATTCCCTTGCTTGGACGGACATCCCAATATCCATCAGGAGGTCAGGAAAGTTTGGTAGTAGAGATGGAGAGAATGGGGATGAAGATGGACAGGAGAGTTGCGATGATTAGGGGGAAACCAGGGGTTAGTAAAAAGGGCACATAGGGGTCTACTTGCTGGGTATATCAAGCCCCCCAAATCTACTACTATTACTACCACTACTACATGGTTAGCCGCATATACTACATGCTTTACTGAATGCTGCTTACTCTACTACTAGATACCAGCCCAGATTTTTTTCCATCTGTTTGTGATTATCCATGTAAACAGCTTACATATAGTACCTGTGACATAGGGCTTATAGATCGATAGTTTTCTCAACGTGCTCTATAGTCCTTCTTATTTATAATGACCATTATTGCGCTGTTCCAGTTTTCAGGTACAACTTGTTGCTCTAGACAGGTATTGAATAATTAAATTATTTTTAGGATAATAGAGCCACTATATTGTAAAAATTCATATTAAAGATTACCACGTGGTGGAAATTTTGTTTTTAATGATAAATAATAGGCGTTGGTTCTCTCTGTCAGTATTGCCCATACTAAAAGGAAAATGTTAAAGTTATTATTATTACAACGACATATTTATTGTTGGTGTAAACGTATACATCATACAGGGTTTTTCCATGCTAACTTCTACATTACTTAACATCTAAATTGTAAGTGTTTAACTAAAGGCAATTGTATTCTTCAAGATGTCCCTTATACCAGCGACGAGACGTCGGCGACAAATCCAATTCTTTTCCACTTCTTACAAATATTATAGGAGTAACATTAAACTATAACATTTATATTATAATTTCTTAATCTTAAAATTACCACAATTGTATACACTCTTATATTTTCTTATGCTGAATAAATAGGTTCATACTTATCATAAATTAGTTCTACATCTGTAGAATCTAACCCATTCCCATCTAACTGAATGTACTCCAATTTTGGGAACCGTGCAAAGAAATTCAGATCTAACTTCTTTATAAGGTTGTTCTCCAAATTTAGTGTTGTTAATTCGGAAAGCTTCTTAAAATCACTGCAGTTGGAAGTTTTCGATTTGTCATCACTCAAATCCTTCTTTTGGAGCGAAGACAGGTTCGAAAATGTATCAACACTTTTACAGATAATATTTTCAGGTTCTTGGATTTTATTGTTAGGCAAATACAGAGTCATCAAAACGGAATTATCATCAAATGCTTCAAATGGCAATCTTCCTAAATTATTATCAGAAAGATACAAACTTCTCAATAGATTCAGTCCCGCAAAGGTTCCTTCTTGGATATCCTCGATTTTATTCATATCCAAATTAATGGTTCGAATTTGAGGCAAATATTTAAATAACCCTGATGATAGTCTGGTGATGTTATTACGGTCTATTTCCAAGGTTACTAAATTATGTAAACCGACAAAATGTGCCTGACTTAACACAGATATCAAATTTCCGGTTAACGTGAGGTTCTTCAAATTTTCCAGGTCCTTAAACATTTCTAATTCCAAACTATTTATAACGTTATCGGATAAATCTAGCGCTTGCAATTCGTGCAAGCCATCTAAAGAACCTTTAGGTAAGTTTCCAATTTTGTTATAATTTAAAAATAAATATGAAAGGCGAGTTAAATCGTGGAAGGTATCAGCTGATACTTTGCTTATCCTGTTATATGACAAATCGAGAACTTCCAAAAGAAAAAGACCTTTGAAGCTTTTGCCATCTAAGGTTTTCACAATGTTGTCGGGCAGACTAAGGGTCGTCAAAGATGTTAAACTACTTTGCCAATTTTCTGGGAAATTTTGTATATTGTTATTCAATAAATCCAAACTTTTTAATTTATTGAGTCCGCCGAAAGTATGTTCAAAAATTTCCAAATTGCACCCATGAACAATTAAATATTCAAGAGAGGAAAATTTACTAAACCCTTCAAACGACAATGTCAAACCAGTCGAAATTACACCCAGCAATTTCAAATATGGCGCCACACTTAGTTCGTTTGGTACAAAATTAGAAGACTTCATTACTGAGAGTTGTTTGAAGTCTTCTAAGTCTATAGAATCTTCAGTAGCAATTTTCAGAATATTGTAGTTTAGCTCATTAGTGGAATGCAAGTTTTTGCAGTAAAGGCTTTTCCTGATGTTACTTTTACAGTAAGGACCCTCATCATGATTCATCATCAGACTGGCTTCAACACCCAGGAGAAGAACCCATAGCACGGACCAGTGCTGCATCGTAGAAATCTGCAAAATAAAGCAATTACAGTTCCATCATCAATTGCATTTGAATGCCGCAATTTGTGCACTGGCAAATAAAATTCTCAGTTTAATCACTGATGTTTAATGGACATTTACTATTTTCATATTAATTGCGTAAATAACTGGTTAGATAGGGCATTACATAGAGGAAATCATTTGCTATTTGGTATAGTTACATTAAATTAAGGTACATAAAGTGAATTTTATTTTATTAATTTTAAAGAAATGTATAGGACTTCTAAAAAACTTTTTTGGTCGTAAAACCAGGAAACATTAAATAATACTCAAACCGTATACATTTCTTTAAAAATTGAGAAGCTCGCGACCTATAAAAGTGAACTCATTAAGATGGTGACAGTCACTGAGCGCTAAGTGGGGACAGTATGGGAATGGTTGAAAATTTTCTAACTGAATTGCTCAATGAGTTACACTGTACGAGTTGCCGCGTGTTATCGGACGTTATCGTGCAGAAACACTATGCAGAGGTTAGCACGGCTAGCAATCTGTTCTGATTTACCTTTCGCAACGTTTTTAAGGTCTCACCCTTCACATCACCATTACACGTTCCAGGACATCAACCAATAATACACATTTCCTATTTAAAAACAACAGTTGCCGTAAGCTTTCGGTTCTCGAACGTTTGCTTGAATTTTTTAGCTATGACGGGAATTCACATGCTCCCACTGTATTGAACGTAGGTTGGCTTCAACATTTGTGTACGAAATCCAAGTCTCGTCGCTAGTCACAATCTGACTCAGGTATTCATCGTCATCAGTTTCATGTAGGAAGGTTAGTGTAGAGGCAATTCGCTGGTTTTTGTCAACATCCGTCAGCATCTTTGACACTTAAGTCGTGACAATTTCAAACAGCAGCGTATGGATAATTTGGGGAAAATTTGCGGCCACTTCCGCAACCATGAAGCGCCGATTTTTACAAATTTTCTTATTGGGTTTCTCCATAACATCGTCGTTAACAACTGAAGGTCGTTACACATCGTACATTTATTCGTCCATTTCTGAAAGTCTTACAGCAGTGTCTGACCTTACTGTTCAGGGAAGCTTATCTAAATCCTTTAGTCTGAATAGAGCAACTGCAGAAGGCAAATAAAATGTATATCTCTATATTCTTTAAGGCTTTCGCGGTTTCTCGAACTGTCAATATTACAATTTACTTTCGGCTTAGACCGCGTCGTCATTTGGGAACTACACCCAGCATTATCAAGTAAGGACCGACCTGTAGCTTGTCTGCCTTTACAAGCATTTGCTCTAGAAGCTTGAGCAATAACAGGGCCATGTGCTTAGATTATTCAAAGCTTGGGGCGGACAAGGATTTGATTGTATATGTATTTTGTTTGCCAAGATAATAATACTTAATCAGCTTATGCCTGCTAGCTGTTTGTGAACCCATACAAACTAATGTTTCGCAAGACATTGCAGCTTGCATCTGCAGAGTGAATAGAACATTGAACTAAAATCCGGGAAGCGGAGGTATTTAAACCTCTTTGAGCCAGTCGGGCAAAACGACGGAGTTCTGGTTGGCTGTCACCATTGGGCAAAGGCGGATAAGGTGGAGCGTGATCGTGTGATCGATGATGCGTAGGAGTCCTTAGAGGATAAACTACTGGAATCCAAGCTTTACTGAGTCTAAAACCATCCTCCCTGTTTATGTTGTTAAGTTGTTTCTCAATTTTAATTGCTTCACGTAAGATACTAGGAAAGTAATAAGGTACTCTAGCGAGTACCCGAGCATTGTGAAAGTCCATCTTATGCCCAATATGCTCAGCCACCGCAGATTTTGTGATGCGTTTGTGTTTGCAATCACCTTTGTGCTCTCGCAATCTTAACTCAATGGAACGACCAGTTTGTCCGATGTAGTTTGAGCCACAAAAGCAAGGGATATTGTAGATTACGGCTGATTTTAAATTTGGTATATGATCCTTTACGGATCTGAAACCGTTTCCGAAAGTTTCATCAGTCTTAAAGACTGTCTTTATGCCGTACCTTCTAGGAACATGCCCAATCTTATCAGTAGTTCCTTTACTGTAAGGTAAAAAAGCTAAGCGTTCCGGAGGTGCTAGTTCCTCCTTAGCCTTGGGCTGTTCCGCATTGTCAATTGCTCTCTGAATTTCTGTGGCTGTATAACCGTTTTTTTATAACGACATCAAGAGATGGGTTTTCTCTTGTTGTAGGTGTTCTGCATCTGAGATTCGGACTGCTCTAGTTGTTAGAATTTTTAGCACAGTTGCTTTGGGTGATGATGCGAATTTGCATTTAAATACTTGTCTGTATGTGTTTTCTTTCTGTAAACTACGTGCCCCAAGCTGCCATCTGGTATATGTGTAACCTGTACGTCTAAGAATGGAATACGGCCATTTTCCTCTACTTCCATTGTGAATTGGATTTTATTATGAATTCAGTTAAGGTGTCCTAGAAATTGTTCTAGTGTTTGGCGTCCGTGAGACCAAATGACGAACGTATCGTTTACGTATCTGGACCAAGATTTAGGTTTAAGATCAGCTGCTCCGAAAGCTTTGGTTGCAAAGTCTTCCATGTATATGTTTGCAATAACAGGCGCTAGCGGTAAACCCATAGCCGCTCCTTCAACCTGTTCGTACAAGTTGCCATTCCAACTAAAAAAGGTGTTTTTCAAACATATTTCGACATATTGGTTTAGGTCTGTAGGTAGTTTATCTCTTAGGATCTCTAACACGCCATCTACCGATACTTTGTGCAAACGGACACAACGGCGAAACTGAATAAAATATCTTCTTCACACAGCCGTAAACTTTTGATCTTGTTGACGAAGTCACAGGAATCCCTTACGTACGATTCTGTGTTGCCACTAAGTGGGCGAAGCTTAGTGGATAAGTATCTTGCTAAAGCATGTGTAGGGGAATTTACAGCACTCACAATAGGTTTGAGTGGAACTCCAACCTTGTGTATTTTGGGTAAACCAAAAATACGTAGGGTGATAGAGTTTTTGGGTACGATGCGCTGTTTTTCCGTGGCGTCAATAGCATCAGAGCAGTAACTTTTAAGATGAGAGAGTTAAGCGGATTGCGTAAGAATTGTGTAAGTGCAATCGGACAGTAGTGTTTCCATTTTTAAATTATAATCTGAAGCCTTCATCACAACAGTAGCATTGCCTTTACATGCTTTACAAATGAGGACATTTTTGTTCTCTCTTAGTAATTTCGGTGATTCGTTTTCATTTTTATTGATATTGGTTTCGTTCTTCTTATTATGCTTGATACATCCTGTCTTATGCTTTCAGAAATTACTGTAGGTAGTTTGTGAATTGCCGCTTGCTTCCAATGTCTTGCGAATCGTTAGTTTGTATGGGTTCATAAACAGCTAACAGGCATAGGCCGATTAAGTATTATTGTCCTCGCAAATAAAATACAGCAAGATCAAATCCTTGTCCGCCGCAAGGTTTGATTAATACAAGCACACGGCCCTGTTTAGGCAGGTTTAGGCAGGCAACAGGTCGGTCTTACCTGATAATGCTGGGTGTAGTTCCCAAATGACGGCGCGGTCTAAGCCTTTTATTATGTGAAAATTGCAATTATCTAAATTTCCAATCAGTCAGTTTAGGGTATGGCAAAATATAAAAATAAAATGTTAATTGGGAAGGATTTAATGAAGGATTATTTAAAAACGTAAACTGAGAAATAATTGAAGCTGTACTTGCATCAAGCATAGCTTATAAACTATATATGAAATCAAACTTTCGCTGCACATATCTCATTTAGATAAGGAAAATCAACGTAAGTTCGTTTCCCAGACCGCAGGCCGCTGTCGGGACCAGTCGGGTTACGCACCAGAACCGTAAGCCCTTCCTCAGCCAGTAACAGGAATGTAAGGATAGGAAAGATCAGGAAAATTGGATAATGGAATTTCGTGGATGATGCTGTCCAAAAATTTACCTGTATGAGCCAGGAAAACCACGAAAAATCTGAGTCGGGACAGACGGCCCGGGGATTCGAACCCAAGACCTTCCGAATGAAAGTAAATTCTCTACAGCTGAGCCACCTTCCTCGATAGCATTTACATACAGATACGAACAGTATACTGGTAGAAATTATTTGTAGAACCCTTTTATGAATCAACATCAAGAAAAAACCTTAAATTTAATATACTTTCAATTTATTGAATTAATACAGATATCAAAAATTTTGCCTGATTATTTTGAATTTTCTGTATGTGCAAACTTTTCTGGAAAGTCAATAAGTTCAGATTTCGGATTTTAAATTATAAAAGATAGAACCCTATTGAGTATTACTATTGTGTTGCATTAATAAGTTTGAATCTACATAACAACAATATTTAACAATACAGGAATAAAACAATTTTAAAGTAATGTAACAATAAAGAAGAATGACATACCGTTAGGTACTCTTTGGTGTTTAAAGGTGTTAAATTTATTGCGGTACTGAATCGATTTTTAAATCAACACTGAGAAACCTGTTGACAAAACTTACGTATCAAATATAGTCACTGAAATGCAACAACTAATGTAGCGAAAGTGGAATAACTGCACACTTAGTTAAAGGGCCACTTTAGAAATTAACTAATTCTCTTTTCCTGGAAAACGTCAAATCTTTATTGCGGTATCTTCGCAATTGAAGCAAATTGCTAGAAACTGCAATTACTACGTAATAAGAGAGCATCCAAACATAAAATATTTGTCATGCGTTGTGTCACACCTATATAAACATCATATGATATAAAGTCACGCTAGATTTCCCTTCTGTTCCCTTAGGAGCCAGAATAATTATATTTCGTAAGATAGTTGTTTTCGTGCGTACTTCTGCTATACAGGGCTGCCCGATAGTGCGTCAAAGTCCCTTGTTGACATTATTGAAATGATTTAGAAATTTGAATTTAGAAAAGTGATGTAGTGCCAAAATGCGCATAGTATAAAATATTCTGATTGGCTACAGCATCTCCAAGGTACTATTTTTTAAATAGAACACCCTATATATTTTACATTTTGGAAGTGTATAATTAGTTTTTTTAATTACGAATTAGACATTGCCCAATTTACTCAAAAAATGTGAAAATTTTGGTCGCCACAATTTTTAACAAATTAAGTGGGTGCGTAAGTATTACGAATAATTAAGAAAACATATGTTGCAGTTATGTAGCCAATTGATATACTAAAACGACACAACCACATACATGATGTTTTTTACACCAGCGCAAATTCAGTTTAAAAGAGCATTTCCTCAATTTCTTCAAATGGAACACGCTTTATAGTAATACTATGTAGAGTAAAATTGGTATTTTAATTCTCCACAATTTTTATGAATATTGTTGTTATGTTTATTTCATTCACTATTCTATTTTTGGTAAATCTATAATTCTAACTACGTTTTCTAACTCAATGGTTTAACTACGTTTTAATTCTGTAGTTTCATCGACGCCAAGATTCTTGTAATCAGCATCAAAAATTTAACCTCGGTTTTTCCCCTTTTGCCTCAATGCTTCCAAATACTCTAGTTTTTACAACGTCATGTCTGCAGGCAAATGTTCGAAAAACTTCCAAAATGCATCGTTGCATTTTGTCCGCCCATCAGCGGCCAAATTTTCCCTCCCCGCAGCAGTCGGCTAGCGGACGCGAATGTAGATGCACGTACACTGTGGGTAGCAAACTATTCGTGACATTTTTGGTGCCGTATCGTTTTCGTTCTTGTGAACCAGAATTACGACCGTAGTGTCGGATCTAAACCAGTCACGATAGACAATTGCAAAAGTTAGGGAACCCTGAGTGTTCTCTTCTCGTTCCAAACGGATATAAAGGCCCATCTACCAGCAATCTCCCGGCGAAGCCCGCCGCTTGAGCCCATCTGTGCCGTCCTCGACGCTTGAAGTTCCGCCTAGCTGACCGATCCTCTTACTACTTCGCCCTGACAGCTACAACCCTTCAAAGCCTACCTGGGCAATTCTACAACGCGCAAGGTAAAAGCAACTTTGTACCTCGCTTGTATGTTATCAGTGCAAAAGAACAGTGCATTTTCTTGGTGCGACAAAGACTTCGGTGTCCGACCTACATTTCATGCTTGCAATTTAAGGCTAAGCAACATTAAGTTGCATAATCCATATTTATACCACTCCACTTGATTATTTTAATATTAATGTCAAAGTGTATTTGTGCATGTTTTTATGTGAGCTCTACGCATACTGGTAAACGCAGTTGAATGCCTAAATGTCGTAAGCCAGTCCCGGAGAGAAAATCATTCAGGGCGCTTCGAAAACTCTGTCTATTAATTTTAACCTATACTGCGGATCGAATCTGGTCCTAATTTACTCATTTTGCTGTATCCGGACCTTCAGTCCAAAAACTTGTCTCTATTACTTAATATATGCTTATAATTTTTATCGCGACTTATTATTGTACACCCTGTATGTAAAGGGAGACCCAGGAAGGTAAGAATAGAACATCCCGTAAGATAGCAGGCTTTCGCCCTCTTCCCGAAGGCTCTGTATCATTGACACAGGAAGAGGTGGGGCCCATACTTTCTTCGACGTACCCTGTATAAGACTTCGACCTTTTACTTTCCCTCTTATGAGCAGACTTTTGAGAACCACCCCTCCTTCGATTGAGCTACTGAGTGCAACTGCCGTTTTGCTGCGCTAAAACGAGGAACGTCTGCAGGTTTGTATTAAGATTTCTTATTCCGACGCACCCTGTAGAAAAACTTCGTTTGACCCGTAACATTGTCCTGTATATAAAATCTATGCTTTCAGAAATATTTTTACTTTTTCATTATAAACCGTTTGATAAACATTTCATTTCAATCTAATCTAGTAGTCATGATTTTGACATACATTTGTAATAAAAAAGTAAAAATATCTCTGAAAATTTGAATTTCAGGCACCTTGTTCTGCTTCCTCCTTACTGCAGTATTCTACAAAAGGGCGCACAAAATGACTAGTCATTTATTGAACAACGGTCCCCACGTCGCGACGTGATGGTTAGTGAGGTATAGTTAAAAATTCTAATAAAGTTATGCCCTAAAGTAAATGGTTTTCAAAATACAGAATGTTAAATTATTATTTATTAAATAATTACAATTTCAAGAAAGCCAATATTTATTTTTATTTTAGTTTAAATTCACTATACAGATTGTTCAAAATGGCCACCGTTGCTCTCGAGACATATTAAGCTCTGCTGTTTGGTATGTTTCATATGGCCCGCAAATAATTATCTAAACCAGTTAAGTCCGGAGATTTTGGGGGCCAGGGATGCTGTTCTCTTCTACCTATTACACGTTCTTCAAACCGTTGATTCACAAATTGTCTTACACGTAACGCAAAGTGCGCAGGGACACCATCATGCTGGTTCTACGGACCATCTAACAATCCTCCAAAATAATCTTCTAGAAAATTTAAATATCCACATTCCACACCAGATATTCACTGAAAACCTATGTTGATAATTCGACACTGTGAATTCGTGTGGATTCTCCAAATCCTAAGAGTGACTGTTCTTTCTGTTCATTAATCAGTTCCTTGTAAGTGTTCCATAAATAATATACTATTACGTAGGCTTCAATTTTGAATGATCCATCGACAAAATTCCATACGGCCAGCGAAATCTGTAGATAAGGAGGCTGAACACGCTGGATATGAAATGGATATAAACCATGACGTTCCAATGTTCTCAAAACTCGCATTCGTTGTACATTAACTTGTGCAGATACACGACGAACAGAAGTTCTGGGATTATTATCAATTTCTCGCAGTATCTTGTCTTCAGACACACAGATGGAAAGCAGACAGAATCAAATAAGTGAATCGATAACTGAAATAATTAGTGAAGAAGTAGACAAAGCAATTAAGTCAATGAAAAATGGCCGATCATCTGGTCCTGGAGGAATTACATCAGAGTTAATTAAATATGGAGGTAACAGATTACTAACACGCCTTACAAGGCTTGTAAATATGTGCATAGAAAAATGTCAAATCCCCATACAATAGAAGATATCCCACATTATCTCACTGTATAAGAAAGGTAAGAGAAACGATCCAAGGAATTATAGAGGCCTCAGTATTAAATGTACTATGTGCAGACTTTTTGGCAAAATTGTGAAACAACATGTAGAAAAAATTACTAGGCATAACATAAGTGAAGCTCAAAGCCGATTTATCCGGGATCGATCATGTTTAGACAATCTCTTTATAATTCGCCAACTGATTGAAAAAAGAATAAGTCGAGGAGAGGAAACACATCCAGCGTTCGTAGATTTGGAAAAGGCGTACGATTCCATCCCCAGGAAAAATTATTTGATACACTTAAAGATTTGGTGATAAAACATACGTGGATTAGTATTATAAAAAGAACTATACAAAGATAACGAAGCGTATGTGAAAGCTGGAGGTAAACTGTCAAGAGTAATTCATCCATCAAAAGGTCTTAAACAAGGATGCAGTTTGTCTCCACTATTATTTAACTTGTATCTGGAAGCTGTGCTAAAGGATTGGAAAAGAAGGGTGGGAGGAATGGGCATAAATGTCGGAGAAGACTGTTTGTTTACTATTAGTTTCGCGGATGACAAGGTAGTTATTGCCCAGGACTCATATGACCTGGAATTTATGCTGCGACGACTAAATCAAAGTTACAATGAATGGGGAATGTCCATCAATTTTGACAAAACCGAATATTTGGTAATTAACTCGGATGCTAGGTACCACATTCTTATCGACGACAACTACACTATTAAACAAGTGGATGAATTTAAATATTTAGGTACAAGAATAACGAAAGATGGACAGACCACAGATGAAATTAAACACAGAATTGAGGAAAGTAAAAAAATTTTAGGAGCCTTAAATACGGTGTGGTGGGACAAACACATTTCTAAAAATACTAAAAAGCGGATCGGTAAAGTCTTTGTTGAATCCGTTCTATCATATGGTTGTGAAGTTTGGACGTTAAATACTGAAACAAAAAGAAAAATTAACTCTGTGGAAATGGACTATTTAAGACGTAGCGGTGAGGTATCAAGACTAGAAAGAATTACAAATTAGGAAATTAGAAGACGTATACAGGCAGAAGAGGATGATATAATTACAAGAATTGAAATCAGAGGTCTGAAATGGTTCGGTCATGTACTACGTATGGATGATGGAAGGTGGCCAAAGAAACTATATCAGTGGGCACCCCCTGGTAAAAGAAAAAGAGGTCGTCCAAAAACATCATGGAACGAGAACATGAGAAATAATATGAGGGATCCCGATTAGGAGGAGGACGATGCACATGATAGAAACAGATGGCTGTTAGGTGTAGGAATGCGGCCTTGAGCTGTAGAATCGTATATATATATATATATATATATATATATTGCTATAAAGCCCCACGTTGAAGGTGCCATAAAATTGCTATGGTGATTATAGCTTTCGCAGTGATAATAATTTTCGCCCTACGTTTTTTAGTGATAATATTTGTAATAAGTCAAATAAGGGAATTTTCCCTGAATATACAAAATTATAAATCTAAATCAAAATTTTACTTTATGTAAACACCATAGACATTTAATCTCACCCGGTATAACATTAAATGTTGCTAGCTCCAAATTACAACAAGAATTATCTTCATTAATACCTACCTTATTCATGAACAATAGTAGATTACTATCTCAGGGTACTGCATATACTTCTAAATACAGAGACATAAAAATCACAAATGACAGGTATTTTATAGGAATCAAATTCTAGATAAAGATGTCAAAATAAGAGATTAACTATACTCAATAAGATTTGTACCAATGCAGATTTTACAAAAAATTGTACACATTCATTTTCTTTATTAATAAACATGAAAAAATAACTTTCTTATAAGAATTACCTGAGACCAACTTTTCTCAATCCAACCCTGCGATGCGCGTAGGTATCCCACGCAGCTGCTAAGTGCAAACGGACCTGCTTGTTTTGTCAGCTTCTTGTATACGGTTGCTTCTTGTAATATGAATTCTTTTATCTATTTTGTTAAGTAGTGGTTCTCGAAGATACATAAACTTCGCACAAGTAAGTGAATGTTCACATATGAATTGTACAAATCTCAGTAAAGGTTAATATGCTATGTTTTACTTATAGTGTTCTCACATAACCTCAGAATAAACATCAAATCTCGAAGATTCACCACTTTGAAGATCTTTTTGTATACTTTGCAGGCTGAGGAATGCCTCAAATGAACTTGCCACAGCTTCTATCTTTCAAACTCCATATATTACCAAAGATTAGGTTCCGAAGCACAATATTTTTATGGTGGAACACAATGAAGCACTTTTCTAATTTATAATGGGTATTTATTCCTTATTTACAAGCAGAGTTTCTAAAAACCAAGTGAACAGTGAACAGTGGAAAAACAAGTAAAATTTCGTTCGGGAATAATTACTTAGGGAAATAATAAATTCAGGGAACGCGAGCTATTAACCGCGCTAAGGGGATTTCAAAAAATAACAAAAAAAAAACCACACCAAATTACAAAATTACAGTGTTCCAACGGAATTGGCATAATCACGGCATTAATTTCATTTCATATTTAATAGGGTAAAATCTAGCGGGCAGTTGAATGTTTTGAAAGGGCGAAGTGAAGGTTTATCAGGCTTTCGAAGTCGGCGATATCACACGTGTTGTTCTAAAAATAGCTTACTAGGTACAGCCACTTTAAAAATTTCAGTGGATTTCGAACAGCGGCAGCCGGATCTTAGTGAGACCACTTACATTAACTTACATATTTAGATTAATACGGTATTTCCAAAATACAACAAAAAATAAATACATAGGTCAGCTAGGTAGGCGGCTCAGAAAATATGAATAGGTCAGCTAACTTAGCGGTATACACTTCGTTGATGATTTTTTTTACCCTAGTTTTCGTTAGCCAATTTATTCATCTTGTTGCCAGTAAGTTTATTCTTTAATTCAGGGTAGTTTTTAGTTGACTGTGTGAATAATCAGTGGAAATTTCATAGCTAGCAACGGTAGGGGTGATGGGAACTTTTCTGTTGAAGAAAATAGACCTACTGAATAGCATTAGCGGATTCCTGTCCGTCGTCTCTGTCATTAGCATTATTAATCCACTAGTGATAGTTAGCTAAATCACTTTTCTCTACGTTAACCATTCCACTCGTACGGATTGCGCGTATAAGACGAGAGTGCGCCCGGACGCGGTTTAGGACAAAACAATTTAGTGAAAAGCCCACGAGAATTATTCAGTGGGAGAGGACCAAGGGGGAGGACCAAGGGGGAGGACTGAGGGAGTACCACCGATCACCGGAACCAGCGACCACCTCCTACTGCTGCTGATGCTGGGGTGCTGGTTCGGTTCGATAGGCGGACCGATCAAAGGGGGCACGGCGGAGGTCAGCACGTACCCAACGCGGAACCCAGCAAAACGAGGGCTAGAGGAGGAGATCAGCTAAGTGATCAAGCAGTCTAGTATTGTAGTCTAGTCGAAGCTAATAGCTATTATAACGGTCCCGGGTGCGTACTCAAAATCCTATTGATGCGTAGCTTACTAACTACCCGGTGTTGCAACAGCGGTGCCTTGCGGTATACATTGCAGGCATGCTAACGTTGTGCAATGCCCCACCCGATCCCGCCCTATCCCGGAAATTCCTACCCACCTTACTGGCATGGGGTGGGCCTGGCGTATCCAGGATCGACTCTCGAGTCAGCTCCATGTCAGATGATGATGATGATGATGATAGAAAAGCTATCCAGTTTAATACAATTTTGGGTGTAACAAAATCCTCTATATAACGAGCGTTTACAAAATAAATGTTTGTATTTGCGTTGATTACTGTGTTGTATTTATATGCCACACGCTGACTTACACACCGTTAACTACTGCGGTTTTAACTTCTCAAATTTATTTCGTTTTCCCAAAATTATTATTATTGTATTAAAATGTTGTAGTGATCAAATATTTATTTGTTTAAAATGTTTTCAGTTTATTCTCACCGATATAAAGAGCGATCAAGAAAAAAATTACATTAGAGCAGGCCGTGGACGGGAAAACGTATGTCGTAACTTCATGGGTTTGTAGATTCTTTCGTGTGACTAACTTTCCATTACTCCTGAACAAGTAATTACAGTTAGATTATAAAATTTCAAAACCAAAACATATAAACGTAAACATATAATAACTTTAAAATAAAAAATAAAAATTAAGTATTTTGATTTGTTCTGATATTGTTATTTTATACCTGTTTACTTAATCCCTTCCTTTTCTGCTGTCTTAACAGTGAGAGGTAAAACAATGTAAAGGTAATTGCATAACCTAACCTTGTTTACTTGTTCAGGAGTAGTATGAAGTTAGCTACACCAAACAAACTACATAACCATGGAGTTGCGACATACGTTTCTACATCCACGGCCTGCTCTAATTTGCTTTCTTTTCAATCACTCTTTACAAACATGCTATCAGAAATCTTAATACTGTAACTCGTTTGCCTTTAACGAACATAACGAGCAAACAATTGAATACCCAAAGGTTTCCTTATAACCGAGTTGAACTGTACATCATATAACCAAAGTAGCATTAAAGTACAGGGCGCTAACATTAAAAAATTAAACTGGAGTAGACCACTTTGATTTGTTTGCTCAAAAACACTCGCTGCCTGAAACGTTATCACTTCTGCTTGAATATACTTTCTGTGTAGTTATAATAACCTGCCTTGAATTTAAAAACAACCTGTCAGTGGGTTTTGTATCTTTAAATTATTTTTGCAACATGTATTACGCGTTTTATAAAGTTCCTCTTATAAACTTCTATCAATATAGAAAAGTTCATAAAACAAACTCAAGTCTGTAATGAAGTTTTCGATCAAGCTCGTTGTATGGATTGGAACTAGCAGAAACTTTTCCGATGTTTTAATAACTTTGATTGTGGAGATTATATGAATTCAAGCTGAAATTCTAATGGCTTTCATTAAAACTTCTTGTAATACGTAAATAATCAGTTGGCCTTGCTCTCAAAGGGCTCAAAACTGATTGATCCAAACTTTGCCTTTTAAAATGTAAAATCGAAAATGAACAACTTTCTTTGAAGGTTTAAAAAGGAAACTTTTTCGATATTAACGTATCAAAACGACTTTCCTAATCAGAAAAAAATAAATACCTGATTTTTCGTTTTTCCACACATGACAGCCGTGGCTCTGCAGTGATCCCTTAAAGAGCCGATTTCTTCCCTAACTTCGAGCAGTTCCGCCTCATATTTAACGTTTTTACTCCTGGCGATTTCCAGTTCCTTGTTCAAATTGGAAACGTCAGTCCTCAATAGACTCAATTCACTGTGGACTTCCTCGTGGTTCTGGAGAATTACGGTCGAGTTGAGGGTTGTCTGAATTTCAGATACTTCCGTTTTCAGCTCGGAGACTGTGTTAGACAACCACTTTACGGTTAAGTGCTCGTTCTTCTCCTGGGTTACGTGTTGATGGTGCTGCGTCTTGCGGAAATTGCCGCTTCGCAATTGTTCGATTTCTAATCTGCAATTAAGACAAATTAGGTTTTTCTACTATTTGAAAAATTAAGGTGTTTGCTTAAATCAGAGCACAAAGTAAAGGTAAATATCATTAAGAATCTTAAGCTATAAGGGCGCCTATTCTCGTTAAACTGTTTAAACTGTGAGATTATCAAATATGACTTTGCTATTAAGTTTCTCTTTTTCTATATTTTTACTGCTAGAAAAACCCTACAGTATTCAACATATGCATAATTACTTGAACATGTTTCAGTCGATTGAAACTATTCATGATAGCTTTCGAGTAAAGGGAAATCTTAAGATAACTATCAAAATAAGCTCACCCTTATATCTTAAAATAATCCAAATTTAAATATATTAGTGATAACACTTTTCTTGTCCCAGACTTTTAAAGTTCTGAATATATAGTTGCTCTCAAATTAAGTTAAAACTTAAGCTAACTGTTAAAGTAGGTTTACTCTCAAGCAATGCATACTTTCTCTGCACAAAAACACGACAAAGGCGAAGGTCTTAGTAAATGCTGAAACCATTTTTTGTCCCAAAAATTTAAAGCTATTAAGTTAAGTAAGCTAGCAAGTTGAGTTGAAACTTAAGTTAAGTATAGAATTTAGCTCGATCTTAAGCAATGCCCCTTTTCTGCAATAAAACGTACAACGTGGAATGTATTACCGATTTCTGAGACACGTTTCGTGTTCTAGCCATTTAAAGCTATTAATGGTAGTTTTCAAGTTATACAAAATCTTAAGATAACTATCACAGTATGCTTAGTCTTAAGCAGTGTACCATTTTTATGCTTAAAAACGCTGCAAATTTAAATATATTAGTGCTAATATACACTTTTTTGTCCCAGACTTTTAAAGTTCTGAATATATAGTTGCTCTCAAATTAAGTTAAAACTTAAGCTAACTATTAAAGTAGGTTTACTCTCAAGCAATGCAGATTTTCTCTGCACAAAAATCCGACAAAGCTGAATGCCTTACTAACTGCTGAAATTATTTTTCGACCCAAAAATTTAAGCTATTAATAGTAGCTAGCGAGTTGAGTTGAACCTTAAGTTACGTATGGAATTTAGCTCGATCTTAAGTAATGTCCCTTTTCTGCAAAAAAAAACGTACAACGTTAAATGTTTACAGATTGTTGAGACATGTTTCGTGTTCCAAATATTTAAAACTATTAATAAAAAGGAACTTTCAAACTACCAAAGTACGTTTACTATCAAGCGATGCATACTTTGTTTGCATAAAAATCCTGGAAACCTGAAACTATTAATGATTGTAGGTGCCAATTTTCCTTACCAACAAAAGTAAGCTATTGATAGTACCTCTCAAGTTGAGCTCAAACTTAAGTTAAGTATTACGTTTAGCTCGATCTTAAGTTCCTGCAGGAAATCGTACAAATTTGAATGTGTCCCAGCCATTTGAAGCTGTTAATGATAGCTTTCGTTTAAAGTGAAATCTTAAGAAAGCTCTTAAAGTATGCTTGCTCTTAAGCAATGTATTCTTTTCTGCTTACAAACGCCACAAATTTAATATATTAGTGGTAGCTGATATACTTTTTGTGTTCCCAACGTGAAGCTATTAATAAATAGTAGATCTCAGCTTAAGTTTAACTTAAGCTATCTGTTAAGGTACGCTTACTCTCAGGCAATCCTTGCTCTTTCTGTATAGGAACTCTACAAACCTGAAAGTATTGGTGATTATAGATGCCATTTTTACTTTCCAGCAAATTTAAGTTATTGGTAATACTTCTCAAGTTGAGCTCAAACTTAAGTGAAGTATTAAGTTTAGCTCGATCTTACATTTCTACAGAAAACCGTACAAATTTGAATGTGTCTCAGCCATTTGAAGCTGTTAATGATAGCTTTCGTTTAAATTGAAATCTTAAGAAAGCTATTAAAGTATGGTTACTTTTAAGCAATGTATCCTTTTCTGCTTACAAACGCCACAAATTTAATGTATTAGTGGTAGCTGATATACATTTTATGTGCCCGACGTGAAGCTATTAATAAATAGTAGGTCTCAGCTTAAGTTTAACTTAAGCTATCTGTCAAGGTATACGCTTACTCTCAGGCAATCCTTGCTCTTTCTGTATAGGAACTCTACAAACTTGAAAGTATTGGTGATTATAGATGCCATTTTTAGTTTCCAGCAAATTTAAGCTACTGTTGCGCTCTCGAGCTGAGTTCAAACTTAAATTAAGTACAACGTTTAGCTCGATCTTAAGTTTCTGCAGAAAACCCTACAAATTTTAATGTATTCCAACTATTAGAAGCTGCTAATGATAGCTTCCATTTAAAGTAAAATCTTAAGAAAGCTCTTAAAGTATGCTTACTCTTAAGCAATGTATCCTTTTCTGCTTACAAACGCCACAAATTTAAATGTATTAGTGGTAGCTGACATATGTTTTGTATTCCAGACGTGTTATATTAATAAATAATAACTCAGTTTAAGTTAAAACGTAAGCTAACTGTTAATACACGCTTACTCTCAGGCACACCTTTCTCTTTCTATATAGAAACCCTAAAACCTGAAAGTATTGGTGATTATAGATGCCACTTTTACTTTCAGCAAATTTAAGCTATTAATAATACCTCTCAAGTTGAGTTCAAACTTAAGTTAAGTATTAAGTTTAGCTCGATCTTAAGTGTCTACAAAAAACGGTACAAATTTGAATGTGTTTAAGCCATTAGGCCAGCTAAATTAAGACATTTTTAAGACGGCAACTCTCGGTCTTTCTTAATCACAATTCCTAAATTTACAACTCAATATTACTGATTTAACGCGGGTACTTTTTCAGCTACAAATTCATAAAGCTTACTTCGTAGAATCTCAACAATATACAGTTAACAAGTAAATTAAGATATTTTTAAGATGGCAACTAACAATGTTATAGGACTACAACTTGTTCATAAAACTTTACAGGATAAAAGCTCCTTCTGTTTAGAGTTTCTACAATGTAAGTTTCTTGGAGATTTCTACCATATTAAATTCTCTCAGAATCCAATACGAGTTTAATGGAATTGTTGTTGTTAAAGTGCTGTAGTTGACGTCTAAACTAAACATAATACTATCAGCTTGTCATAATGGCGAAGAAAATCTTATCCTACATACACACGCCTTATATTAAAAATCCCTACAATTTGATCTTCTGAACGAAGCTGCTCAGTTAAGCTTATTCTGAAACTAAATTGTTTACAATCACTGCCCTCCTATGTGAAAACTGCTGTACTCATACATCCATAGTTTCACTACCTAAAATCCCTTCAAGTTAATCAGAACCTATAGGAATCTATGCTTGTTTAGAAGCCCTACAGCTTATTAGTGACAGGTATTGAATTAAATTTAGTGAGGGGCTTCTGTGTAAAATCCCTAAATTATTGTCTTCTTGGCTATTGATCCCAAATTAAGCCGAATTGCGAAATGCACTTCCCTTGTTTCAAATCCCCTACAATTCAAACAGGTTAATGATAATTAAATACATACCTATGGCGCAACCCGAAACAATTTTACGAGGTGTGTTCAATTGAAACCCATCTTTGCTTTATAAAAAATTTATTCAACAATTTATTTACAAATAATTACCGTCACAGTTAAGGCACCTATCTCATTGTTTTACTAATCGACATATACACTGCTCATAGAATTCTTGTGGCGGCTAATTGAAGAAGTCTCCCACTGCTATCTGTACTTCTGCGTCAGACTCAAAATTCCGACCTTTTAACGCCTTTTTCAGCGGTCCAAATATATGGAAATAGCAAGGCTATAGATCCGGGCTATAGGGTGGATGCTCTAAAACCCTCCATTTCTTTCGTTGAAGATTTTCTTTTACCACATTAGCAACATGAGGCCTAGCATTGTTGTGCAGCAAAATAACCCCACGCGTAAGTTTTCCTGGACGTTTCCGTCTTCCTGCTTGATGAAGCTTGTTCAAAGTTTTATTGTACAGATTTGCATTGACATTTACTCCAGGTTCCTTAAAGTCTATCAACAAGGGTCCTTCATGGTCGAAAAAAATGTTAATATCACCTTGCCTGCAGAAGGTTGTGCTTCAAACTTCTTCGGTCATGTTGAACTTAAATGCTTCCACTGCATCGAGGATAACTTACTGGATGGGTCGTAGTAATGGTACCAAGTTTCGTCACCAGCAACTATTGACAGTAGAAGGTTACCACCAGTTTACCTATATTCTGTGAGGTGTTGCAGAGATAAGTCCATTCGCAAGCATTTTTGTTCATTAGACAAGAGACGAGGAATCCATTGTGAACAAACTTTGGTGTAACCCAGATCCTACACTCGCACCCACAATTTTTCTAATTGAAATTCGGCAATTTTCTCTTCTTCTTCTTCTTCTTCTTCTTCTTCTTCCATACATGCCATATTGTTTTCTGTTAATGCAGTACACCGTGCACCTGGTGGCGGCTCATCCATAATCCCCTCTTGTCCATACTTAAATTTTTGGCACCATTCCTTCACAGTTGGGTACGCAATACATGCATTTCCATACACTGCGTATGAATCTGCAATGGCTGCACACCTTCAGCGCATAAAAATTGTAGGACCACAGGCTGATCAAACTTGGACAGATTTTCAACAACAAACGCCATTTCAAAATCGAAGTTTTAAAAGTCATAATCAACTTCAAACGCTAGAAACTTATTAATGTGTTGCTTACAAACACTACTAACATTAACTAACGTCATTTGCATTACTACATTTGTTTTCAAAGCTATGTTGATCAAAGATGGGTTTCAGTTGAATAAGTCTCTAAACTTCTACCTTGTTGGTGGTGCTGTCTCATTTAAACCAGTCGTTAAGCTTTTAAATCGTTCTTCCTGATTGATATCCGGAAAACATTGTAATTAACAAAACGTTCGTAAAACATCGTTAGGGATTCAAATAAATTGCTATAACCAAATGTTTTACTATTACAAAGACAAAATGAGCGTTCGTGTTCAAGAAAAGCTTATGATAATTACGCTAATGGCGCAAATGTATTCCATGAACATTGCCGCTAATTTGTTGCTTCGACGCAACGTATTTCTATGCGTAACGCGTTCTAATTAATTAAGAATATTAAATTAGAAAACGTACAAAAAACCATTTCTTTCACAAATTAAACGGAGTGTTACACAAAAAGCAGTCTTACACTTATGCTTCAGTTTTTACAAGTTTTTCCGAGCGTACAATATTTGATACTTTTACTGCCGTATATACGGCCATAAATTTAAACGTTCCAGGAATTAGACTTATACAGTTATAGACTAAAGTGATAATTTAAGCAATTCATAGCCACTTAGGTAGCCTTTAAGGGCAATAAATGTATAAGCTCCGGAAAAGCCATTTTTATACGTAAAAAATGTTAATCTTATTTTTCTTTTGGCAAAACGTTTCATACAATATGCGTTTCTTTTTTTATTTCTACACATACCTTCATCGTAACAATACAATTCTTTCTCCCATTTATTCCTGAAAACGAACGTATAATAACTCACTTTGAAAAGCAATTTAGAAAAAAATGAGCCTGTCACTCATACAAACACATTAGATTTATCATATTAAAATAGCATTTCTGCCTAAAATTGCTGCGTAACCATGAAGTGATAGCAGAAGTCGGTTTTAGAGCTTCATTTCAGGCTGTTCTTGAGGATTGGCCCGAATTGTATGGGCCTCAAGACTATTATCGGGTTTCCTAAACCGCGAAGCTGACACTTTAATGCTTTACTAAAATACGAATTCCCTGGATTTGAGATTTGAAAGGTTCGCTCTAAAAAAGCTCATGAAGAATTCAAACCCAATGCTCTGTTTTTAAGGCGACATGTCAATTTAGGAATATACGACCGATCCAACCAAGTTTGAATAAAAGATGCGGGGTTTAAAATTGTAGTTATACCATGGCGTTATTGATATGAATCATTGTATGGACGTGCCTCCACCATGTTCATTTTATTGTTGTTTTCCTAAATAGAAAACGCGATCCTGTCTAAAAGCAGGGCAGATTTCAGCTCGTTATTCGCTTGAGAATACGGATTTTTGTGAAGGGCTTAGTTGAAGTAAGGCATCCGTTTCCATTTCAATGATTGATTTATAATGGAAGCAAAAAATCTGTATTTCTATTTCTCAAGTGGAGAAGCAACCAAAACCCTATTTCACGAACGTATTATTTTGTTAAATCGGGGTCTTAGCTTCAAGTAAAACTAAATTTCGATTTTATAATGTCTTTGTCGTGTAGGGTACATTTCAGCTATATTGTCACTAAAGAAGTGTTTTTATGTACTACTTTCCTTTCGAGAAAACTCATTTTTCTTCACAACAGTACTAACTGCCATCGAGAGAGGTTGATACGTTGCGCAAACTTGCCATGTTATAGCGGCGCAACAACTTAATCCAAATAAAGATCAGGATGACAAAACTGATGGAGAGAATAGAGATGACTGACTGTATATTAAACACTATGCTATCAATAATTTTATACTGATTTCTACTCAGCAAATAGCTGTCTGAAATCTCTTCGGGTTGGTCAACATAGCTTTCCTTCCTCTATGACCTTCTTCTCGTACAGATTGATTGTTCTCAGCTGCCCATATCTTCTTTCTTCCCAGTCGTCCTCCTCCAAACTTTTACCTTGCATTGTTTGGTGTATATGTTACGGTCAAAGATCGAATCGCGGCCATTGACAAGAATGACCGGCCAAAGACGTGTTTGCCCCTAGAATTTGAGCGTTGTCTACATTGGCCGGAGATTCCCATCATTTATCATCTCTATTGGGAAATTATGTTGTAATGTAAATGTAATTAAATGTAACAGTGTGAAAATATCATTATAGGCCGGCTATTGACACTATTGCCCGTTCATCGTTGGCCAATGTTAGGGACATTGCTCGTAAAGCCTTTCTTGGATGCAAAGCTAAAGTTCTTGCCGCAATATCATTTCCATCTGAAATTATACAAAATCTTGAAACTGAAGAAGAACTTGAGAAATTAATCAGTAACGATTCTAAACATGATGAAGGTAGTACCATGAAAGATCAATCAGAATCATCAAAAATTTAAGAAAAGCAATTTGTTTCTGTGTTCTAAAGTAGGAACAAAATACCAAATAGTGATATGGTTCCAGTGCCGCTTCCAGATGTTGATAGAGGATGTATAGATCCTAGAAATGTAGTTGCTATAGTTGTAGAAGTTGTGGACCGAGATTTTTACAGATTAGGCACAGCAGAAGAAACGTTAAGGCAACTGTACGTAAGAACCCCTATTCCAGTTGCGAAGGAAACGTTCGTCAAATTGTGTCAAAAATATCCCTTACCGGCGGACAAGGCTATACAAATTGCCACTGTAAAATGGGTGACTAACAAGTATTCATGCCATAGTCACTTATCATACTACGACAAGCAATTCTTTGATAGACATTAGCCATGTATAGCTGGTTATTGACGTCACTGCCCAGTTAAAATAATAAATGTTGAAATATTCCGTAGATTGACCACAGAGATTGGACAATGACAACAATTGCCGGGAAATCTTGACACTGGCCAGTCAAATTGGTCATTGACAACAATGACGGGCCAATGTAACATATATATTGTTTCCATTTAACGGCTGATCTTCCCCTATTTCTTTTGCCTCGTGGCATCCAATGTAGAATTTTCTAAAACTACCTTCCTTCTTCCATTCTTTGAACATGTCCGTCCCATCTGAATACTCTATTCTTTTTGTAATTCATTCTTTAACCTCCACTTTCCTCCATATTGTTTCTGTTCGTATTTTATCTCTCTGGGTTTACTGTAGGCATCTTCGCATGGAGTCCAGTTCCACTGTTCATATTCTATCGCGGATATTCTTGGTCATTGGCCACATTTATCCACCGTACATTGTTCTGCTCTCTGTAATAGATATGTTTCTTTTTGGTTCTTTGGGAAGGTTTTTATTCTGTATGGTTCCCTGTAGTGCTCTTACAGCTCTTCTTCCTTTCATGACTTTTTCTTGTACGTTTTTTTCAACATAGCTAAAAACGTAGAACCTTCTTCGTAAGTGATATCGACATCTTATTAATTTTTGGGTCTTACTTTACCAGTAGAAGCTATTTAGAAAACCTTAAACACTTCATCTACTATGCACAACATCCGATGGGATGTCTTGAGTATTACTGTCAAAGGTACCCTTAAATACCATGAACTTGAAAGTACAACCTTAACAACATACAAATAGTATTACAATCTCATCAATATACTCTTTACCAAACGGTGGCACACACAAAGATAAGTTTGGATACTTTTTCAATATACTTGCTGATCGCACTATAACAACCAAGTAGTAAATAAAGCAAATCACATTTTATGGGGATTAATATTAACAACCCCCTTTATGGGGGAGGCCCTTGCCCAACAATGGCATAATGCGGGCTAATAAAAAATATTAACATTTCCAAGAGAAAGACAGCTCAATTCTATGTCCAGATAGAGAAAACTCACAAACCTTCTTGATTTTTGTAAAATAAGGTGAGTTTTCTAAAACTGCTATAGCATGGTACCTCGCACTTTCTTCAGGTTATACACCAATAATAGATACCTGAAACACCCATATAGAAAACAAAGCAAAATCACTATTACTGAGCAAGACAAAACCCCGTTAGGACAACTTCAGGGAGATACTGAGCAACTCCACGTATCTTTGAAAACTAAGGAAAGCATTAACAATGCTACTAAACACCTACTCAAATGGTACAAAAAGCAACCTAGATCTCTACTTCAGTAGCAAAAGAAACCTGTCACGAAAGCGCTTGCTTCATATTCATTAAAGATCAAGAAGATAAATAAAAAATCAAGGCTATAAAAATGACAATCAGCACAAACTCTTTCTATAAGAACAGATACAGCAGATCCAAGAGAACACCGAAAGAACTTCTGCAAAAACGTACGATTCGTTTTCTTTTTCTTCTTAGCCACTTTCAGGCCATAATTGGACGTAGACCTCCTGTAAAAAATTTATTAGCTAGTAGAACCCCATGTTGACAAAACGGGTTGGGGAGCTTCCAGTAAATCTCGCTTGGCCTGTGGGAGCCACCGTTGAATCCTTCTGAAGATACTTCCACCGCCTTCCCTAAGATAACACCCTATTCAAGCTTTTATCTTCAAAAAAGTTTACTCTTATTGTGTCAATTGGTGACGCCATTTTCCGTCAGTGTCCGCAGCCGCCTATTCTGATTCAGACCCTGCCTTTAGCAACCAGTGCTTGTTGGTTCGCGGGAGGTGATTTGTTCTTCTTCTATTTACGATTAGTTGGAAAACGATCAGACCTTACGGAAAACTGTAAGGAAACATAAACAACCACAAGACCACATTGACCCTACCACATGAAAAACTAATAGAGAATGATCGAAAGGTGATCGTAGAAAGATATACATTTTTGCAGAACATCTGGCAATGATTATTTGCCGTTTCCAGAAGAGTATCAACCATATCGGAAAGAAGAAATTTACTGATTCCCAAATGTACCACCTTAGAAGATAAAAAAAAGAAGTATACTCGACTATCCGAAGAGATTGCTAAATATTTGAATAATGTCAGGGAAAGTTCTCCAGGAGGTACCAACATGATTTCCATAATTTTCCAATTTGGTCATAAAACTGGGTTACCTCTCGCTACAAGGTAACAACACAGAGCATCCTCATCCCAAAACCAGGAATAGCGAATACCCTGATTATATGATATCGTCCCATTAGTCTAGATGACATACTATTGGCGGTTTTTGAAAAACCCAATTGAAAATAACGATGCAAGTTATAAATGCCAGTTTGAATGTAGTAAATAATATGCTACTACTGAGTACGTCCATAAGTGGCCACAAGCAACGGACAAGTCTGGCATACAATATTTTCGTGCAAAATCAAGCAAAATCGATGAAACACCAAAAACAGAAACAAATCTATTTCCAATTAAACCAGGGGTGCCACAGGGAAGACTGCGGGGCCTATTTTATAACTGATTTGCACATTTACAAATCCTAGTGGTCACTGTTGTATCAATAAACATTGCTAATACTACCATCATGGGACTCTCAGAAGATTAGGCTCAAGCCTAGTTGGCTTAAAATCTGACGATTAAAAGTTAATCAGTTGAAATCCATTTATGTAAACTTCACCCTAAGTAGAGATAGTCGTCCCCCAGTTAATCTTAATAACCAATTACGTCAGTAAGTAGATTTAGTTAATTATCTAAGCATTTATCTGAGCAAAAAATTAAACTACACAAAACGAATACGCTCAATTTAACGCTTTCCAAAATGTCTGTCAGTTATCGATCTAAAACCAAATTCTTGTGTATAAATCCTTCATATCACCTACTGCAAGCGTCTCAAACTCAAAATTCAGACCAAATGCCAAAAACTGCAACAAACCTTCTCAGATACAAGTCCAACGACACTATCCATTGAAACTAGCAATAGTTCAATAAGAAATTTCCAAATTCAGTGTGAAATATCTCGATCACCTTCCCAACTACCCCAACACTTGCATGATGGAACTACTGTTTTTCAGCAGAATCAAACACCTCAGACGACATAATTTCTTAGACTTGGCAAATAGACCTTCGGCTATACAACAATAAGCCAATCATTCATAATATGGAACGTAGAGGCTAGACTACTATGTTAAATATAATAATTTTGGTAAACTCCATAGGATGTATTGCAACTAGTCAAAGAAACTAGTTAATATGTATTAATTGGGAAATTCTTCTAAAGTTTGAACATAATTGGTGGAGACAAATTTGTATGTGACAGAAGTGACCTTCTAGGGCATGTATCTCTGGCACAATGCATCTCCATTTATTTTGTTCGTGGATACATTACAAAAATGGAAAACCACTTAAAAGAGGATATAATAACTGACAAAATGATAATCTATTGCTGACGTAGCGGAATTTAGTTTTTTTCAAGATTTCTTATTTCTCTGTACAACCACTCTAAAATTAGCAAGTTGTAATGACAAACCTGGGAAAGTACAAGAGTGACTCTTAAAACGAGGGATTTTAGCTCATTTTTCACTTGAAAGACCTTTAAAATCTAGTTCGTGCATAATAATGGACGGGAATTAGAAAAATCCTTGTGTTAATGGAACATACAGGAGTCATTGAGTTCTGGCTTTAGAAAACAACCCGGTTGCAAAACGGGACACAATAAAACGACTTCAAAAGCCTTTTAGAGGGCAAAAATGTGGATGACGATAATACAGGAGAAAAGTCACTCGTGCACAACGAGTCCTCGTTAACAAGCGCCATTATATAGCTCTAGCTTTAAGTTTCGTTCCCTCTATGTATGTGTATGTTTGGCCTCAAAGCCTCACAGAGGCATAATAATCTTTAGCTGTCATTTCTAATTGTAAGAACGATATGTATTAATTAGTCTCGAGAAGATGGTCTACGTGCCCGCGCAACTAACAAGCGGCTCATAAAAATTTATTTAATTAACTCCACGAATGGCACTTCGTTTATAACAATTATTAGGCGTCCTAACAACGTATTTCTATAATTGACTTAATACACCATGTAATTTTCCCAGCGTAAATGTGAGAATATGCTGAATGAAAAAATTATGAAAGAAATATCTCTTGTAGCGTGCTAATCGTTATTTAGTACCTACCGAGTTTACATTCGTTTAACATCTTTTATTAAGTTGCATTAATTCTGCGCGCACGCACGTATCTCTGGGCAATCTATAACATTAAACAACAATTCAAGAGAAATACTCTTGAGCGCAATTATTTTCAAAAATCTAATTTCCAGCCTACCCCTACTGCTATACCTTAAGATATTTAAATTTTAGTTTAGTGTCTGTTTGAAGTATAACAATAGCCTGCAACATTTGAGTTCTAACTAAATTTACTGCATTAACATTTCAAATACCCTTCAAAAACACCATTTATTATTATTCGGCTTCTTGCAAAAAACCTCATTCTATTATGTTATTAGGAATTTTCACTGAAAGATAAACAAAATCATGAATTTCATTGCCTTAGTGAGCTCAAATTAAAATAGTATAATAGAATTTCTTTGTTTTGTTGTAAATTTTAGAATCAGTTATGTTTAAATTAGTATATTATTATACGAGTTTCATAACGGGCTTATTGTAGCACGCGTGGGTTTGGGGCACGACGAGCGTAGCGAGGAGTGCTCCAATGGAACAAGTGCTACAATGCCCGTTATGAAACGAGTATAATATACTATTTTATCTACTTTGAGATACTTGTTATGTAGACATTCAAAATTTCTGATAGAGTTTGTGGTTATGTATATTCGACATCTGACATTTGTCGTTTTATGACCAAAGTGAAAGCAAATGTCACCAATCTTAAAAACCAACAAGTTACCAAAAACACTTTAATAATACAGGATTTTATTACCAAAAACAGTTTAGTAATAGCCTCCATTATTAAACTGTTTTCGGTATCATAATGGACCTATTATTAAATCAAAGTAGATAATAGTATATTATTATACGAGTTGCATAACGGGCTTATTGTAGCACGCGTGGGTTTGGGGCACGACGAGCGTAGCGAGGAGTGCTCCAATGGAACAAGTGCTACAAGGCCCGTTATGCAACGACTATAATATACTATTTTATCTACTTTGAGATACTTGTTATGTAGAAATTCAAAATTTCTGATAGAGTTTGTGGTTATGTATATTCGACATCTGACATTTGTCGTTTTATGACCAAAGTGAAAGCAAATGTCACCAATCTTAAAAACCAGAAAGTTACCAAAAACAGTTTAATAATAGAGGATTTTATTACCAAAAACAGTTTAATAATAGCCTCCATTATTAAACTGTTTTCGGTATCATAATGGACCTATTATTAAATCAAAGTAGATAATAGTATATTATTATACGAGTTTCATAACGGGCTTTTTGTAGCACGCGTGGGTTTGGGGCACGACGAGCGTAGCGAGGAGTGCTCCAATGGAACAAGTGCTACAATGCCCGTTATGAAACGAGTATAATATACAATTTTATCTACTTTGAGATACTTGTTATGTAGAAATTCAAAATTTCTGATAGAGTTTGTGGTTATGTATATTCGACATCTGACATTTGTCGTTTTATGACCAAAGTGAAAGCAAATGTCACCAATCTTAAAAACCAAATAGTTACCAAAAACAGTTTAATAATAGAGGATTTTATTACCAAAAACAGTTTAATAATAGCCTCCATTATTAAACTGTTTTCGGTATCATAATGGACCTATTATTAAATCAAAGTAGATAAAAAAATATATATATTTCAACCATAATCTTATTGCACCCCCTACCCCTCGTTCCTCTCAATATTATCCGATAGATTTCCTTCGACAGGTTAGTATCCACCGGTCAATATAAAAAAAATGAATAGAATTCCTTCAAACGTTTTACCAACTCTTATGTTTCATAAAAATGATCTTCATTTTTAGTTTCGCATGCCCATCCCCACCTGCAAGTTTTATTCTAGGGAAGCTATTCCATGGATTCTCCATGCTACTTGCTAAAGATCCTTAATTATGAAATTTTATAAAGTTCCTTGAAACAACTTTTATATTTCATTTTTCTTCTGTCTCGACCATAGTGCTACCCCTACCCCTGCCTCAGTATAGAATTAATTTTATTCCATGGAAACCATTCCCCCTTATTTCAACTATTAATTTTATTCCATGGAAGTTATTATACTTCTCTCACCACGTTACTGCCAATGAGAAAAAATTATAAATTTTGTTAATATTCCTTCGAAAATTTCATCAAGTCTAATATTTCCAACAAATATTTTTCTGTTTTTAGTCCCATTACCCCACTTCTCCCCACATTTCTACCAATAAAGTTCCTTCGGTGAATTCCCTTCTCCATGAGCCAAAATTATTAAATGTGATGAGAAACAACTGTTATGTTTCATTTTTCTGTGCTATGCCCCCTGTCTGTTCCTATGTCAACCATGAATTCTATTCCATGGAAGTCATTCCATAGATTTTCTGGGCCACGGCAATGCCAATGAACCAAAATTATAAAGTTTGTTTGAAAATCCAATAAGTCTTATATTTCTTAAAAGATTTTTTTCTGTTGCTCACCCTCCCCTCCACGTTGCTGCCAATGAAGTTCCTTCCCTGGAAATTGTTGCATAGATTTCCTGGTCTACAATACAGTGCAAATGAGCCAAAATTTTAAAATTTGATAGATTTACATTGAAATAACTATTAAGTTTCTTCTGTTTCAACCGCTATTGCTTCCCCGCTTCATTTCAGTCTTCTTCTTCTTCTTCTTCTTCTTCTTTTATTGTAGACAGTAGCCTGTTTTTCTTCACACTAATTCTATGGTGTTTCTACAGGTGTAGATTGCCAGCTCTCGGCCCACCTTTTCATTGGTCTTCCCGGGTTCCCTTTTCCTGTCATAAATTTTAATCCATGGAAGTCATCACATTGATTTCCCTCGCCATGCTAGACCCAATAAGCCACAATTACAAAGTTTGTTAAAAATCCTTCGGAAATTTCAACAAATCTAATACTTCTTAATAGAATTTCATAGTCCTATTACCCCACATCCCCCCATATTGCTGCCAATGAAGTTCCTTCCTTGGAAACCATTCCTATGATTCCCTTAACAGAAATCTAATGAGCCAAAGTTATAAAATTTGATAGAATTCCCTTCCAACTCTTATGTTTAATTTTTTTGTCTCTTTCAGTGATAATGTCAGCCCCCCCCCCCAATCCATTCTAATCCATGGAAGTTATTCAATTGATTTCCTTCTCCACGTCAGGGTCAATGAACCAAAATTACAAAGTTTGTTAAAATTGCATTGAAAATTTCAACAAATCTTATATTTCTTAAAAGATGTTTTTGTTACATAATCCAGGTAGCCCTAATCCCTGCTGCTAACAAAGTTCGTTCCCTGGAAATTATTTCATGGATTTCCTTGGTAGCTCCCGCGGTAGCTCCAATAAACTACAATTATAAAATTTATTATTATTCCTTTGGAAACTTGTGCAACTCTTATAATTCTTAAAAGATTTTCTTCTGTTTCATACTTTTCTCCATTATGCAATTCCTCCCGCTAATTGATGCTAATGACTTTTGTTCCATGGATATTATACCATGGATTGCCTGCGCAACGTTACTTCTAAATGTTTTTGTCATGTCATTGATTTTTTGCCAATAAGGCAAAATTATACAATTTAATAAACCTGTATGAAAATGTTAATAATTCCTATGTTTCTAATAAGATTTTTACTGTAGTCCTATCCCCCCCATTGCCGCCCACAGGTTTTATTCTATGCCAGCTAATCCATGGATTCCTTTCACTTATCTAGTTCTAATGAGTCCAAATTAAAAAATATAATGGATTTCTTTTGAAAGCTTTACAACTCCCATGCTTCATAAAGAAGTGTATCTATTTCTGCGGTAGCCCCCCTCCCCCCACTTAAAGCCACATACTGCAGCCTAGAGAAGCTAGCACAAGGACCCCCTTAGCTACGTGACGGCCAATCAGCCAATATAAAATATAATGCAATTTCTTTGACATTCTTAAATAATCTAACATTTTACAGAAGATATTTATTTGATTCAGTGGTCCCTCTCTCCATTATTCGCCACAAGTATAATTCTATGGAAGCTGTTATAGTTTTAATTACTTTAACTTGCCACCATTTAAATTTGATTCTTTTAAATTTCAGGAGCTATACGTTTTCGTAAACTAACAAATCGGGGTTAAAGCGAGGTGGGAGTCGCGGCGCCATGGTAACGCGGCTCAAAATTTTGGATTGCCAAAAAGCAATACTGTAAGAAAAGGTTAAGCGCCCACAGTATAGAAGTTTATCGCCCTGCACTACCCAACGGCTATTAACTTTTGCTCCAGTTATTACAAACGTATATATGTAGTTTTATTAGATATTCTTCTTTACTGCGCCCTTTAGGAAGAATATCGGTTAGAATATTCAGGATATAATAAGTTAAAATTAATTTTTTCGAAGAGTGAACTATATGTTATTCCTTCTATTTTAGTCATGTTTCAAGCGTCCCTCATTTTATAAAATGCAATATATTTTGTAACATGCCAATCATCATCTAGTACTGAATTTACATTCGCTTACCGTTTTTTATTGAGTTTAAATTTTTCACGGCCTACCCACACATCGCGATCATTTATTTAAAGGAAAACACCGAACAGAAATAGCTTTTCGTCGAAATCAACCAGAACTACTCAATTATAGCTATCGATTTTAACTAGGTGTAATAAGTTTTCCAGTAGGTGAAGGTTTTCGTGTGATTGAACCTATTTAAGTCGGAACATTTTGCAGCTAATTGATTTTCACCCTCTATAGACGTATAAGCACCTTCCAGTTTAATTTTCCTCTTCGAGGGCGTCCAAATGTGCTGTTTCAGTGCTCGCTTGTATGGATTTCAATGTTCTTACAGGTAATTTTAGCAACAATTTAGGAAGTTTAATTGAAAATAAATTAATTAAATTTTAATGTTTTTTAGTTTGCATATTCGTTGAGAAAGCTAAAAAAGTAATTACTTAATAGTGAATAATAAGTTTTATAGAAGGGGAGATAGTGTCACTAAACAGACATGTAGAAATATAACAAGAAAGGTAATTGTCTGAAGGTGACAGGTATCTACAGTGATGTGAAAATGTCAAGAAAATAATTCTTTTTTTAAGTTTAGCTACATTTTTGGCATAGTTTCCAAACATTACTTTTAAATAATTGATTTTAATGACTATATCAACAACTTATCTTTTAATTAGCCAGTTAGAACTCCATAGAAAACAATTAAGGTAAGTTCTTTTCTAAAATCGATAATCAGTTATTCGCGTATTTTCTAATGGGATCATTAAAATGCATTTTACATGAAACTTAAAAGTATAATTAGGAGAAATACTTACTATGTTATGTATGTTATGTATATATATATACAAAATTTTATGTGCTTTAGTGGGAAGCTAAATACTAATTTTTAGTA
>JABXWE010003342.1:0-69062 GCA_014611495.1 Limonius californicus | reverse complement strand
GATAATTTTGATACTTCGGGATAATATGCTTTACCATCTAAGGTTATCGAATGTGCAGTCAGATGAATTTTAAATTTTGTGCCCTTATGCACAGCACGATTTTTTGACGACTTGCGGATTTCGAATCTATAAGGCATAAGCAACAAATTGGACTACTTCAACAATTTTCACTCTGAAGTGCCCACTAACTTTTTATTCAAGGGTCTTCTCGCAGCGCGGGCACTCTACTAATATGCAAAACAATAGAATGGAATTTACAAATTAATCGCCAATATGCTAACAAGCACTACAGAGTCGATTAACTATACAGGAATATAATATGTAACATTTTTTACGCATTAACAAACATATTATGTATACATTGATTTGCTTATTGTTAGAACTAACAGATTGCAAATAAACGTTATTAAAACAAAGTAGATTAGTTCTTTACTATATTTTATCATACCATCAAACAAAAGAAATACGTAAAACAATGATAACTAACATACCGACAAACACAACCGAGTCGGTTAAATATACATAAATATATGTCACATGGGTTTAATAGATTGACAATGAAATTAATATTACATTTAATATTATTATTTTGCTATATTTTAAGTTTTAATCAAACAAAATCATGCGTAAGAAATTGTAATTAACATACTAGTAAAAACAATAGAGTTCAAATATCGAAGAATATAATATGTTATATACTATTTCATTTATGACACAATAACACGAAATAAGAAGATGTTAATTTTTCTCTATTATTTACTGCCGTTTCACAAACAATAACATCAAAAACGAAATACGCAAAACTGTAGAGTTAGAAGACGGTAAGAAGTACACAATGCGCAGAAACGAGTTTTCGTCCAGACGAATCCATATTCAGCAGTTAGGGAAGGTTGGAAGTCAGTGGCGTTGCACGTGTGCTCTATTCCAGCCGTTGCTATAAGCTTGTTTCTTGATGTTCTTCTTTTGCAATGTGTAGGTCCCCCAACTTTACAAGAAAACCTACGCCACTGCTCTTCAGCTGACTGTAGTTTCCGGTCAGACTTCGATGAGTCGTCATCTACTTCTTACAGTTTTTCAACTATACAACGATACTTTAAAACTTATTACTAATATACCAAAAGACATAGTAGGGTATTTTACTACTATGAATATTAGGAGTATATACAAAAAAGACATTTACAATAAAAAATAGGCATAATTCTACTAGTGGTTACTATAATTCAAACAATTAATACAAAATTTGTGAATGATTTACAGAGACAATTAATTGGCGTATTCAGAATTAGGGCTATAAATACAATTTTTTAATAGGCTTCTCAGTAACTGTCACTTTAAAAAACCGCTTCCTTTTCAAATGAATATACTTAAATATACCAAAACTTCTTTCTTCATCCACTGATGTAATAGGGACATCCTTTAAAACAAATATTAAATTAAGGGCTAGTTCAACAACCCAAAATCCATTTGCAATTTGTTATTAAGTATTTCGGAAATGCTTTTTTCAAGTCAAAAATTTTAAAAATACCGTCTATAATTGAACTGGATTTTCTAAAATTGTTACTTAATGCTGTTGCTATAAAGTACATGGGGCTATGGTTACCTCCCATTTTTTACTAAGCGCGTGTGGGTGGTAAACACAACTTACCTACTTCCTTGGAAACAGACTGAGTAAATGCATGAAAATGCTCGACCAGACAGAAGCATATTTATGACATGTTCGTACACAGGGTGAACCATCGAAAACGAAACAGGCGTATTATGTGACACTAAACTTCAATTCTTCGAAAAACACCCAAACGGCTCAAATTACTTTGCCAAGGGGGTCATGTAATACGGCTATTTCCGTTCACCTATCTTCAAACCAAAAATTGGGGTAATTTTCATCCTAAAATGTTTAAAAAGCAAAAGGTATCAAAAGACATGCCATTTGAAAACTCGATGAATTTGCTTTGCAGTAGTGTTTTTTTTATCGCCAGGCTTAGTCTCGGCGGAAATATAGTCCACAGTTTCAGGGTAGTAAATGTTCGAAATGAGCACCACCAGCGTCCATACAGTAATAAACGTTCTGTTCAAAATGTCGCTACACATTCTGAAACATCTGTGTAATTATTGGAAAGCATTCGTTGATTTGGCGTTAGCGTTAATATCTGAATTTTTGATTTTTATGTCAGACATATTTCAGAGAAGTCGTTGTTTTTTTTGAACATTTAAAAAGGTTTATTCGATTTCAGAAATAGTTGAAATAATTCCGATTTTTTTCAGGAAACGTCAAATGTACTAGTATAAGCGCCGAATTGTTCAACCAGAAATATGCAGATAAGCATGTGAATCGCAAGTATGTTTTGGAGTTAATGAAAAAATTTTGGGAGATCGGATCTGTCGCAAATAAAATGCTAAACCCCGAAAATTTAGTAAGAAATGAAGAGTTGCCGTTCTGGGCCACGTTGTGGTCGATCCTACGTTGAGTACAATGCAAATGGCTATTCTATCAGGTATTAATCAAACCAGTATTCAACGAATTTTTAAAACAGTACAAGTGATATATTCAGCTTCATTTGCTACAAGAACTCAATGAAGACGACGTTGACCGCCGTTTGCAACTTTGTGATGCTATAAGTGAACAAGTGATAAATAATCCAAATTTTCCGTTTTCCGTCTGCTTTTCCGATGAATGCTCTTTTTTCGTAAATAGTATAGTCAATCGCCATAATTATCGCTATTGGGTAGATTCTAATCCGAGGATATTTCACAAAACGCATACTCAACACCTCTGTCTGGCATTTTTGGTGATCGTCTCCTTGATCGTTTTTACTTGCTAATCTGACTTGACAGATGTTCTTGGAATTGTTACAAGATAACATTCATTTAATGTTAACTGATATTATATTATTACCTCGAAGATCATATGATATTCCAACAGGACGGAGCTTCTCCGCATTATACACTGTTTATCTGTGTGTGCTGATATTATTTGGATGGGCGGTTTCTAGTTCAATGGATTGGAAGAAGAGGCGCTATTGATTACACCGCAAGATCGCCAGATTTTTCCCGCTGTATTTCTTTTTGTGGAGTCACTGTCATTGTATGGAGGCTGGTTGTGTTCATTTCGAACATTTACTACCGTGAAAGTTTAGACTGCATTTCCGCGGGAACTAATGCTCGGAATCCAAAAATAAAAACACTGCTGTAAAGGAAATTCGTCGAAATTTCAACTTCTGATACCCGTTGCTATTTAAAATATTTACTGTGAAAATCACCCCAATTTTGAGGTTGAAGTTAGATGAACGGAAGTACCTAGTCTTATTACTTGTCCTCCTGGCAAAGTAATTTGACCCGTTCGAGCGTTTCTCGAAGTTACTCTCGCCTGTTTCGTCTTTAATGGGCCACCCTGTATTAAGGAATACAAATTTTGCATAACATCTGATTAATATTACTTTATATACAAAACTTTCTGTCTGTTAAATGTACTAAAATTAATTAAACTTCGTACCCACACAATATCGCTGTAGATTATTATACAAAATGACACCTCACAGGTTTAATATTTTAAAATCGTGAGGAGAAAAGCACGGCAACTTCAACCCAATTTCATTCACGACCGCGTTTTACGTTAGCTTCAATACAATGCTTAAATTTTCAATTACTGTAACACTACGAACCTGAATTCTTCACACACCTGTTTTATAAGTAAGGAAAAAATTGCGAATTTCACTTGTCTTCGTGTGTTGCGTATTAGACATGCTCTCGATAGACTTGAACGAAAAACCACAACACCCAAGGCATTGCGCAGAACAAATGGCAGAAATGTCTGTTGAAGATAATAAGTAAAATTAATTGGAACCTGTACATTGTTTTATAATAAAAAATAACTTCCATTCTGTTACAAAACGTAGTTCTTTAAAATTGTTGTTAAGCGTAGCATAGTTTTAAATGTATTGAGAATTGTTAACAATTATCGTCTGTTTTTAATAAGTTTTGTTGTGCATGTTCGTGAATTTACTTTATCGATAATATAGAAAATATTTAGTAATACTTTGCATTATCAACAGTTAATTATGCTAAAAAGGAACGTTATAGATAATATTTTTCAGTTTAGTTTACAATAATATGAACTTATAATTAGAGTTGGGCAAATATGTATTTTACTATAAGTATACCAGTAGGTATACCAAAATAATTTATAGGATTTCGACATTTCTTACTAGTTAAATTTTTAAAATATACATCTTATTTTGCATATTTAGAAAAAATTACAAAGTTACCAAGAAACATATTTTACATTATAATGGCTCTACACCTCATAAAGGAATGTGGCCCGCAAAGCGGAAGGTCGAAGCTACCGTGTCCTTGCTGCCACATCCAGTTGTCGCATGTCAATTTCATGTCACATGGTAAGCATTTCGCCACCGAATCATTACCCTTTGTTTATTCGAACGCAGGTACCCACTTATCTAAAGCGACTGGGTAGGCCGCCAGCAGGCATCGAATCAGGGATTTGAACTCCCAACCTTCCGCCCCTGGGTTCAGTGCTCTAACTACTGGACCACACTGGCTTTGATTTCACATTATACGTGACATAAAAATATGAATTTGTTTTTTAATGATACATACAGGATGTTCCCCTTAAAAGTGATTGACGCAATCCAACATATAAGTATCAAAGTAACTGAGATTATTAAATTTTTATAATACAAAAATTGATCATAGTTGCTTTCTGTCAAGATCTGTTACTGTAGTAATTAACTCTTCTTCTTCTTCTTAAACATGATTTAGGCCGGTGGCCTGTTATTTACAGCTTGCTCTTGGGATGTTGATTGCCAGCTATCTTTCCATCTTTTCGCGGGTCTACCCTGTTGTCTTCTTTCCCTGGGTTTCTCATCTCTGGCTATTCGTGCTAATCGGTTCGTTTCCATCCTTCCGACATAATCATTCCATTGTCTCCTTCGTTTTCTTGCCCATTTTACTATATCTTCTGTGTTGCACTTTTCCCTTATCTCGGTGTTTCTAATTCTGTCTCTTAGCGTTTTCCCGTTATAGATCTAAGCATTCTCATTTATGACGTACGTAGGCTTTTTGTTTGATTTGTATCTGCCCGCGTTTCAATTGAATACGTCATTACCGGTCTCACGCAGCTTTTATAGATTCGAACATTACTCTCTATATTCATATGCTAATTTCTCCATGTAACATCTCTCATATTCCTACTGTAAGAGATACTTCACTTAATTCATTGTTAGTTTTTATCTTCGTGGTGTTATTATTATTTATGTCTATTATTAGTAGTATGACGTAATTAGGGACCCCTTTCTTTTTTCAACCAACGTGGTCGAAAGCTTTCGTCAAATCTATGAAACACATATACGCTGGTGTGCAGAATTCCAGGGTCTTTTCCGTAATCTGTCTTAATATAAATATGGCATCTACAGTGGACCGATTGTCTCTAAACCCCTGTTGCTCTTCGCTGATTTGATATGTCTTCAATATTTGATTTGCTATGACTTTTGTTAGCAGTTTTAACAATCTTCATAATAGTTACTGTTCTGTAATTTGATGGATCTTTTTTACCTCCGTTTTTCAGAATGGGTATTGTGATACCCGTTCTCCATTCTGTTGGTATAGTGGATTTTTCTAAGGTCTTCTGAAACAGCCGGGTGATTCCTTTGATCAAATCTTCCCTACCATACTTGATTAATTCATTAAGCATGTTATCCACTCCGGGGGCCTTTCTATTTTTTAATTTTTTTATAGCTTCGTAAATTTGTTCTTGTGTTATTGTGTTTTCATCCTGATTCTCTCCATCTATTATTTTATTTCCATCGTTGTTATGGTTGTCGTCGCTATTATATAATTGTTTGAGATACATCATCCATTGCTCTTTTTCCACGGAATGCATTGCTATGTATTCATTTATTGATTTCTTCCTGGCTTTTAACATTTTCCAAATTTTTCTCTTAGACCCGTACAAAGCGTGTTCCATGTCCTTGGTGAACTGAGTCCAATATTCTCTTTTTAGTTTTTTTATTGCTTCATTCACACTGTTCCTGACCACGACGTATTATCTATATGTTTCTGGTGTCTTGTTACTTCTATGCTGAAGGTATGCTTTCCGTTTTACCAGTGCTAGAGCTCTTACTTCTTCTGTGAACCATGGATTTATATTGCGCCCTGATTTAATATTCAGTTTTCTTAATTCCAGTGCTTCTGTTGCAGTTCCTAATATGTTTTGTCTAATTTTGTTCCACCTTTCTTCCACGGCTTCTTCCTCTATTATAGGGTTATTGGATATCTTTTGTTTTAGTCTTTGTTCATACAATACTCGTGTGGTGTCATCTTCAATTGATTCTATTTTTAGCTTCTCTATGTATTGTGGTTGTGGTCTCTTCTTGGGGCTTATGGCCATACTTATTTTTCCTAGTAAGAGTTTGTGGTCGGATTCTATATTCGGTAACGTTAGGACTCGAACATCTTTAACTTGTGACGGATGTATTGCTATTGGTAATTATATAATCTATCGTATATTTTCGTCCTCGTGTATCTTCCCAGGTAAATTTATATTGTTCTTTGTGGCGGAAAAATGTGTTATTAATTCTTAGTGTGTTGTGAGCACAAAATTCTATCAGTGCTTCTCCACTTTCATTTATGGCTTCTTCATTAAACCTTTGTTTTATCCCGTTCATCGTTTGGTTCCCTATTTATGCATTCATATCACCGAGTATAATTATTTTGTCATGAGATAGAATCTCTTCTAGTACATCTTGCATCTTGTTATAGAATTCATCTATTTCCTCTTTTGGTTTACTTGTGTCTGGGGCATAAATGGAGATCAGGTGTAGGGTGTTGTTAAATTTCAGCGTGATTGTAAGTATTTTGTGACTAACGTACTTTATGTTATCAATGTTTTGTTCAAACTTTTGGTATGAAAACAGTCCTACTCCTGATTTTCCTTGTTCTTCCATACTGTTTCCGGAGTATACTAGAATGTAATTTTGGTATTTGGTTGTTCGCTTGCCCTTTTTCTTCGTAAGTTCAACATTTTCAAAACACTTTAGGAGAACTTCCAAGATTAAGTATTTTTTTAAAACCGTTTTTAAGAGAACAATATCTGAAACTTAATTAATCTCGTTGCAAAACGCCAAAATCTATTTCTGCTCGTGCCTATACATAGGAGAAATTGCCTGTTACAACTGTCTAAACATAATTTTCCCATACTTTTAAGAACCGAGATTTCATGCCGATTCATTTTTGCAGAATCACCCTGTATATAGTTATGTAACATTTTCTGATCTAATAAGTACAAATTTCGTTTTTATAAGAATGTTCCGTTATATCCGTAACAGCTTCGTTGCCTTCTACATTTCCTTCTGGTTTTTCATCTTGTCTCACGAAACACTATTGCGAACTTTCAGGGTTTCATAGAAATTTTTGTGCCCATGGGCAGTAATAGCATATTCGGCATGACAATCTTTCAAGCAGATGTATACTAAATACATTCATAATTTTTTTTTGTTTAGAATAATATCATTAGGTATAAATACTTGCTTCAACATGTATTGAATTTTGCGGCAAGAAAATCGAACGCGATAAAATATATAGACAACTTACTAATGAAATTATCTGTTCTACTAAAATTGCAGAAAATACGAACTAATAAGAATGAAATCACACAAAATAATTATAATTATCCACGAATACAACGTTTAACGGTTAGTTATCAACTGACAGAGAAATCTACATTATCGACAACCAGAAAAACAAAGCTAACTAACAGATTTGTAATACTGCAGGGTAGAGAAAATGTTTGACACTACAAGTATTTATTTCTACTTCTATTATTGGGAAATTTAAGAATATTGGTGTTGGTCGACTTCATAGTCGACCAACAAAATCAATATATTTTAGCAGTGATGTCGCTGGTTTTCTTAATGGCTAGTGATCTGAAACGTTGACGTAACTTTCATCATATACCTAATAACGTGTCGGCGAGTTGTATGGTATGATTAGAACGAATTGTGCTTTTAAACGGTGTCTAATGATTACAAAAATACAGTATCATTTACATTATCAGACGATATCGAGAAACCAAATGTTTTGAGAATGGCAATGGTACAAGCAAGCTGATAAATTCAACAGGCTCTATCATAATATACAGGGTGTCGTCTGATGCGACATCTGTGGCGTAAGAGCGTGTAATTGAAGTCATTTGATGCCAAAATTGTTTACAAAACATGTAGCTGGAAATAATTCTTTTCAGAACTACAACCATTGAAAGTTGAAGCCATGTTGTATTCTTCTTCTTCTTCTTCTTCTTCTTCTTCTTCTTCTTCTCGGTGCCTTCACCTATCGGAGGTTGGCGACAACTATGTTGACAGCCTATCACTTAGGATGTGGATTAGCGATTTCATTAGAAACTTTAGTAGTAACTGACAACTGTCAGCCTAATACTGTTTCGATTTTCTTATTAGAATTAGTGAAATATCTTTTTCATATCTTTGTAATGGAAATGGACGACAGGCAGCTGTAGATTATCGGAAACGATTTTCTGATTACAGAGTACCCAGATCGGCGCATATTCGACAGAGTTCACCCATTTCTAAGAGAACCCAGATCGTTTCCTAAAGCTACCGCTGAACTATATAATATTGATCAAGAGGAATTTATATTGGGGATGGTCGAACGCAGTGCATTCACTGTTATGCGAAGAATATCTAGTCATAGGTGTTAGATTTTGGGTTTACCCATATCATCTCCACCGGGTTCAAACTTTCTTACCATGATTTAGGTATGCGGGTGCAGTTGTGTTATTGGCTCATGAGCAACGGCGTCTTCCTGACACCGTGTTCTCACTGTGGATGCTACCTTCAATAGAGATGATATCAATAATACCCGAAAAACGCTTTTTTGATCCATTGAAAACCCCACAAAACCAACGAAAGAACTTTTTAACATCGGACCTTCTGTTACGGCAAGGCGTTTAACAAGCTAAATTTTCCTCCGCTTCTGCCAAGAAGAACTGCCACTTCTGATGAAAACGTTCCTTTTTAAAATAAAATTCAGATACGATTACAGCAGGATGGCGCACCACCTCATTTTGGTAGGCAGGTAACTGCATTTTTAAATAATTCCAATAACGACAATTGAAATGGAAAAGGCCAGTTCCTTGGCCTCCGAGGTCGCCTGACCTAGCACCATCGACATTTTTTGGGGGCATATAAAGTCAATAATTTATGTAAACAAATTTCGCAATTTTTGTCTTACAAACATCATTGACAATCGTAAACCTTGTGTGGAACTTCTCTTCTCTATTCGACGGGTTAGGTTAGCCTCCTGCCCGACATATGTGTAAAAGAGGGCTTATAGAAGTAACAAGCCATGGGTCTATACACAGAAGAAGAAGAAGATGAAATTTCGCAATGGATGCTGTAGCGTAAATAAGAAATTCTGCTAACATTGTGGAGCGAGCTGTTACAATAATTTTAGACTTTGTTAGTACCTATTAATTTTCTTTACCGGATTTATATAAAGTTATTTCTTGCATTAAACATTTGAAACAGTAATATCCTTCTCACTATAAGTTTAACAGTTTCTATCCAATTCATAAATAAGAACTTGCTGTGGTAAAAAATAATGAAAATATAAGTATTTGACGTAATAGACTTTTGATTAAACATAGGTTGTATACTACATTGTTTTACTGAATTTGTGCAAGTCACTTGCAACAACGAAGGCCAGGTATTCTGTAGTATGCTGACATAGCAAATATAGCGGAATGTATATTTACAACGTTCGTTATTATTAATCAGTCAATTTTCGGCTAAACTACTGGAAACACGGAAGAAGCTGAAGCTGTATGTTTATCGAAATTTAAAATACTCAGCAAAGGCAACACATTTAACCTTTCCATGTTTCAGCCTTAAAATTAGACTGTACAATTAATCCCCTGAAAACCATAAGAATATTTGCATATTCTTCATTTTATACCTTTAATAACGTTCTGGGAACAACACCATTACCACATCCAACCTGTTCAAGCCCGAAAGCCCGGAGTTTACAAAAAGAACTTTTACATTTGTGTTATTCCAAGAATTTCAGCAAATACATTATTTATAAAATAAATGAATCGAAAACTCAGATACAACCGTAAACGAAGATTTTATTATTCAGTTATTTTCAGATTACTAAATATAATAGATTTATATTTTTAGCAAACTATTTCTCAGCACGTGCGATATTCTCATATTCTGTATCACATTTAATGCGTCCCGCATTTTTTGTAACCAAGACAGAGTTATATCATTTTGCTGCCATTAGATGCTGTAATAAAATATATTTCACAGCTTACAGCTGCTACATACAGAAACATGCTGTGGTGTATAATAGAAATAATTAATATTTCATTAAATATTACTACAAAGATTCTTCAAACTACGTACAGTATATCATAGAAACTACATAATATGATATTGTTACTATTATATACATTCTTTTTATTTAACGATGTAGATCTTCAATCAGAATTACAAAAGAGATTTTATGAGCTAATTGTTTGATTGTATTCGTCGACTTGAAGAAACTAGCACCCATCGATGCTCCCTCGCCGTCTCCTTCATCTATCGTGGTGGATTTTCATTATTTTGCAGGTTCCAAGACCATTTCAGTTTAAGTCGTTGTAATTTTGACTGCTGCGATAACGGTGCTACGGAATCGTTTAAATGGCCTGTAAGTCTGTCATGGTGTCTGGTCGCCCAGTTCGTATTTACGTCACACATGTATGGGATGTTGGAGCCTGTATGAACACATACCTAGAAGCACCGATAAGTTTTCTCAATATCTTTGATTGAAATCGTTATAGAATATCTATATTGTAACAGCTAGTACAACCCCATAGTTTGCATCCATACGTCCAAAGAGCGTATGATGGTGTTGTATATAAGAAGCTTGTTTCCTGCTGCTAGGGGAGACTTCAGGCGTGTAAGCCAGTACATCTTTTTGCTTCTTGTATCCATCACATTGCGCTTCTTTTCTATATGTTGTTTCCAAGTTAGCCGTTTGTCTGAGTGTAAACCTAGATATCTAACTTCGACTGCGGTACAGGAATATTGTTAATAGTAACTTGAAAGCGTAATGATATATACAGACTTTGCTTCATTCACCATGATTCCCCGCTTCTCTAACCGTTCTTCTATATGTGATCTTGTAATAGGCTTGTAGCAGTTTGGGGGTCTTCATTGCACGCGAGGACAGCAGTATCGCCTGCGAATGTTCCCATGTCAGTACACGGCGTGTTTGGTATATCAGCAGTAAATAGTAAGTACAGAACTGGACCCAAAACACTACCTTGGGGAACCCCTGCAGTAAGTTGCGAGGTTTTGCTTCCGAATTTTATTTGGAAATGGCGGTTAGAAAGGTAGGTTAAAACAGGAGATTACACTCGTGTGGAAATATTACTTAGATTTTGGCCAGCAACCATTTTTATGACACACCATATAGGAAGCCTGCCTTACGTCCAAAAAGACTGTTGTGCAGTATATTTTACTTTCAAGAGATTGCCGAACAAGGTTTAATATATGGTGGCACTGCTGAATGGTGAAGTATTGTCGTCTGAATCCCTACTGATGTTTGGGAATTAATTGGTTTATCGATATATCTCTATTTCACCGGTTCAATACAAGGTTTTCTAGGAGTTTGGATACTATTGGCAGCAGACTAATTGGGCGATATAATTGAACTTCGTATGGCGGCTTTGCAGATTTCAAGATTAGGATGATTTGCTATATCTTTAGCTGCGTGGGCTAATGTGTTAAACGCAGGATTGCGTTACATCTAGTAGCAATGTTCACCTGTTTTTGGAAGCTGTTTAAGAATAAGGCCAGTTATGAGGTCGTAGCCTGGTGCTTTTTTGTTACTCAATAATTTTATCTCCTTACGTAATTCTCCGATTGTAAGATCACGCACTGGCGGTGATAGTAGTAGTAGAGCTTCGAGCAATGTGTCTATGTCTAAAGCTATTGCTTCGGAATTAGGCTTAAATACTCGTGTCAGAAGTTGCGCAAATAATCATCTTTTTCTTGTTCTGATCTGGTGCACAAGCCAGCTGGGTGGCGTATTGAAGATACTTGCATCTGTGGTACCTTGAAGCTCTTTGTAGCATTCCCATCTGTAACGTGATCTTATAAACACAATGAAATGGAGTAGTATCGTCAATAATTTTAAATAATAGCAAACTTATTACAGTTTAATAATCACGATACAATCAAAAAATTTAATTAACTACGCTTCATAGAACGACAGTTACACGAAGCTAACAATACGGTAATGTATATGTGAATATACAGAAGAGCTAAAGTGAAATTCTTATTACATTAATTCTAAATGAACATAATATAATTTTCGTTTTGCTTTCAAACATTACAACAAGCTTTAGTGTTGGGGTAACACACCAATTTCGCATGTGCACAAAAATGACCACCTCATTCACCTGACTAGAACTCCATTAAAAAGCTTATTATTCTGATTGAGATACAATTACTGTGTTACAAAACAAAGCAACGTGCATGCAGCTGGCATGATAGCAGTCTACACCTTTCCGGTGAGTACATGCGAGCTATTAGGGTTGTGATAGGTTCTACTTACCACGTCACAGATTCTCTATTATACAATCAGTTTTGCGATTGTTGAAACCAGTAGAAGAAACTAATCGAAATGTAGCGATCGATAATTGGCTCTCGAAGCAAACCCGTACAAAATATTAATATTTTTATCATCTTAATAAATTGCTTCCCAGTTCGTCATAATTTTATGTTGTGTTACTCAATTTCATATTGTTTTGTATAAATAAGTCGATATTAAAATAAAGAACGATAAAAAATTTAATTTGTTTTTTACTTTAAGGGGCAAAGGGAAGGAACAGTGGCATACAAAAAATATACTACCTCCAGGGTAGTATGACAATTCTTCGACCTGTGGTTAAGGTTTCATCAATAGTGATAATATAATAAAATAATAAAATAAAAAGCGGGGCGATAAGGATTTTTTACAATACATTATGCGGGCCGCCCGAATAAAAGTTTTTTGACGAAATTACACAGGCCGCACCATACGTTCTAGTGAACCGCATGCGGTCCACGGACCGCGAGTTGCCGACCCCTGGTTCATAATTTTGAAATCCACTACTTAAAATTTGTTGAAATAAGTTTCTGTTTACCTCTGAGTAACCCAGTTTACAAATAATGAGTATGCACAGTAATTACAATTCTAAAAGACGTTCAAAACGTCTTCTACCTTATAAAGGTAGAAGTTTGGATTTCTTACAATGGATATTTGGCAATGTTAAATAATCAGGGAAATACCACTTTGAGGCAGCCGTGGGCTAAAGGTTAACGCATTAGACTTGTACGCTGACGGTCCTGCGTTTAATTCCCAATACCAGAACATCGGTTTTTTAACAGCCGTTCTACCTCGCAAGGCAATGGCAAACTAGTAAGGTATTTTACCTAGTAAATCTTCTCTGGAGTAGAAGTGTTTACACTTCCCGTTGTTCGAGGACCACGTTAAGCTGTAGGTCCTCTATGTCTGTGGCACTCTAAACGTGCAACACAGGCATAGGAAAGAAGATCGTTACGTCTCATAAGAGATAAGGCACACAGAGAAGAATACCACTTTATTAGAAGTTTTTATGTTGCAATTTCTAAAAATTCCAACATTTAACAAAACAATTAATGAAATTTAACAGCTATACGATAACAATGCATAAAAATGATGCAAGTTTTCATGGATCTGCAAAAACGAGACACATTGGAGAGCCAGAGCACCAAACTAGCTAATAACATGACTTCTACCCGCAGCATGTTACCATCCCCAGGAACTTTATCTTCCAGAGTAAACATAATCTGCTACTGACATTATAATAGTTTATAAGAGTACAACACGACTCCATCGCAATACCTTCGATTATTTAAAAATACCTAAACAACAATTTCAAATCCCTTCAATACAACGAGGTTAAGTTGCTATTCATAGCAAACAGAAAACCCAAATTCACAGCACAATATACTTACATACCAATTTAGTAAATTCTAATATACCGAATAGACTAAATCAGCTGTTTCATTTATCGTATGGATTGTGCGATAACTTCTGTTTATAATTGTTGCTCGCTTATAGTAGAATTAATTAAAAATTGCAAACAAAATTTAATAAATGCAAAGAAATCAATCAGATTGCTAATATCCAGTGCAAGATGCGTCTTGTATTGTAATGTTTTCTTCCTGTGGAACTCTTTCTTCAGATAGCAATTTGAGTTTTTAATAATTTTAGAGTACAGCAGTTGCTGAAAATAACTCCGATTTTTATTTGAAAACAGAAATTTAGCCTTTTGATATTATTATTAAGAGCATTCAGTAGTCGGGCGTGATATTAGGATATGGTGTATAATCCCATTTTTCAGTTCTTGGATAGTATGGGTCATTCTCTTAAATATGATGTTCTTTAGATATAGAAATAGAAAACTCCTAGATCTGATAAAGGGGACCGATCTACTTGACAGCGACTAGCGACAGAATGGGATGCACAATAAGCCCAAGAGGCCGCAGTGTCAAAGAGTAATAATAACCCTCCCCATATAAACAATTTACAACAATCTACATAGAAATAGGAACTAGTCTATGGAAGTGATATCAGGAGATACTGTTGACCATTAACAGCTGTGCCGTTATGTCTCCTTAGTAATATATATTTTTTTAATATTGAACCCATCAACCGTTTTCGAGAAATGTCAATCAACTTTCACAAGCTGTAGCGGAGCTTTACGAAATACATAAGAATTGTCAACACTTTTGCAACACTGTGTGTGACTTCAAATATCCAAAAAGATGTAATTGGTTCGATCTCCATACAGTGTTATATGTTCAACAGTATCTTCGATAAATATTCTTTGTCTACTACTGGCATATTTACCTGAAACACTGCCTGCGTATATAAATGAATTAACAGCTTTTCTGAAAACGGAGCAGAAATCATCTTCAAGGAAAATCATTTCAGAAGATTTCTGGAAAAACTCACCAATACAGGGTGGCACTGGATAAAATCATAGACTATTTTCATTCTAGCTTTCGAGAAATAATACTCGATCATAACAATTCTTTAGCAAAAACCATTCTAGCTCATTGTAGCAACTACATTGACCTTTATAATTTGACAATTGTCAGGAAGTACGAATTATGACAGCTTGACTTAATCAATATTGTTTTTAACACGAGGAATATTTTGCTTAGCAAAGGTGATGATTTTTTGTTCGTGTAAAGCTTGACACGACACCAGATTAAAATTCTTCACCAGAAAGCAAATCAAATAACATTAGCACATAGAAGACCGACAAAAGGAAACCCACGCCTACAACACGACACATATCAGTATCTTTAACCTACTACCGCAATTAACGAGCTTTCTCACGTCGAAATGTCTTTGAGGGAAGAAAACCAATCAGCTGGAGATTGATTGACCGACACAATAAATAGGATTGATGGTGCAATTACAAAGTCTATTCGTAAGTGTGCCATGTGTGTCGGATAACCATAACAGTCTTTAGCTTAAAATGGAAGTGGTTTCGTTTAGTGTGATCTTTAATACGGCCATACATTTAAATCTGTCTTCGGAGCTTGTATGGGGGCATCAGAAAACTTTATTTAAAACAATTCTAGGAAAATTTCTTATGCAAAATCTAATTACTGACTGAATAAACATAATAATTAAAGATTCTTTGCGTGTACTTGACAACCTTGAATACTAAAAATAGGAAGATTTAAATATGTGATTTAGTAACACGTATAAATAGAATCTGGAATGAGTATTTAATTGTAAAATTAATACAAACGTAGCACTGCATAAACAATTCACACCGTAATTACTGCCGTTCTGAAAGTGACTGACAGCGGGAAATAAAATGACTTAATCATGCGGTAGTTTAACTACTTTAATTTGTTTACTATGAGCTGTCTTTGAGTTCTTTATATTTAGATTAGCTAATGTATTCGCTAATGAGTTTTTTTTTCCGATCGTATCATGATAGCTGTATCGTTTAATTACTTTATACTAAGACACATTTTTGCAAACATATTAATATAGAAACGATATTGCGATGTTTAAATTTTAATTGGCAATATGATGAATCGGAGATACCTGCTTGATATTTTATTTTACTCAACTTCAAAACATTATAACTACTATAAAATATTTTTAAGTTTAAGTATGAATGGCGACCTTGACGCCATAAACTAAAAGGGGAATTGATAAAGAAGAAGAAGAAGAAGAGGTATTTCAAATATCATAAAATAGTAAGTATAATAATTTATTAATTTGGAAGTAAACTGGAAACTATAATAAACAGGAATCTCTCATTCATAATACTGCCAATACGAATTTAAATATGGCAATATTGTATCTTGTGAAATGTATTTTAGGTTGCCTATTTTTGGACTGGTAGGCTCGTACTCTCCCGTGAATCGCCCTGTATATAATATATAGAACTGCAGTATCATCATTGTTGTTGTTTGTATTCTAGGCAGGCAGACCTGCAGTGTATACTAGATAAAAGAGTGTTCCAAGAATACTACCTTGCGGAACACCAGCCAGAGTTAATTTGTTTAACATCTGAAATTTCGCTACCAAACTTTACGTTCCGCTAAACAAGATTTTATAGGAAAGTAATATTGGAGAGAAAAAGATTCTTTAATTTTAAATAGCAGTCCCTAATGCCAAACTTTGTTAAAAGCCTGATTGACATCAAGGATAACTGCACAGTATTTCTCTTCTTCTAACGATTTATAAACTTTGGAAAACCCCTTACCACTTACCATCTTTAGAACACCTACATACGTATTTCGGCAACTAAGCTGCCATCTGCAGTAGGAACTTGGACTAACTAAAGTAACTTGGCTGGGGAATACCTCTGGAGATAAGTCCTTCACCAAGCCAACAATTGAAGTCCAGTCGTATTGAAAGAGCAATTTCGGTGTACTAAATATCGTGGTGGTAGGAGGTTTTCCAAAATATATTTACTTAAACCAGCGTCTCCAATCAAACCTATTCTAATGATTTGTTAATCACGTCAGTTGTACAGTGGCACTGTTGTATGGTGGAATGTTCCTGTCCTAAACCAAACTTATGTTAGGAGATTAAATTTTGTAGAAAAGTATCTCTTGAATTATTAATGGTACTGAAACACAGCAGTCCCAAGCAGTGAGATATCTAAGAAGGCACTTCGATCAACAACTCACATGGAAAGCGCACATTTTCAAGAAAAGGAAGGAGATGAACTTAAAATTCAAAAAGTTTTACTGGCTTTTAGGTCTGAAAATAAATTATCGATATACGAGGTGTGTTCAAATTGAAACCCATCTTTGCTTTATAAAAATTTATTCAACAATTTAATTACAAATAATTATTATCACAGTTAAGGCACCTATCCCATTGTTTTACTACCGACGTATATCCTGCTCATAGAATTCTTGTGGCTGATCGAAGAAGTCTTCCACAGCTATCTGTACTTCTGCGTCAGACTCAAAACACCGACCTTTTAACGCCTTTTTCAGCTATCCAAAAATATGGAAATCGCAAGACGATAGATCCGGGCTATGGGGTGGATGTTCGAAAACCCTCCATTTCTTTCGTTGAAGATTTTCTTTTACCTCATTAACAACACGAGTCCTAACATTGTCTTACAGCAAAATGACCTCAAGCGTATGTTTTCCGGGACGTTTCCATCTTATTGCTTCATGAAACTTGTTCAAAGCTTCATTGTACTGATGAAAACCTTAAGTACACTCTAAAAATAAAATAATGAAATGTGTAAAATTCACTGTATTGAATAAACAAAATGCTCTTGTGGGAACATACCAATATTGCTAATTTATACAGAACAAAAAATTAAAATTCAACAATAATAAATCTAAGAATTAATAGCTTCCTTGGGTCTGTCTTGCATAGGATGTTCTCTTTCATTATTTAACTGAGATCTATATTTTGTTTTTAAGGCAGCCCCTGCAGAAAACCCAATTTCACAAAAATAAGGTGTTGGAAATGGCAAAAGTGCACAAAAATCTCTCGACTTTAATGCAGAAAATGTATAATCAACAATGGCCCAAAATTTAAAAAGCAATTTACATCCAAATTGGCTTTTGATTTCGCCGCTTGACCTGAAGTCTATAAAATGTTTTACTTCTTCAATTGAGAAACCTTCAGGAGTAATTTCAAATAGGTTTCTAAACCAATCGTGCATTGCAGTTATGTTATCGTCGATTATAAAATAGTTTTTAAAAGTTTCGTCAACACTGTTTATGATTTTTAATAGTTGCAAATAAAAGTAATCGGTTGCATAGCGGAGCACTGCGGACGCCGGTCAAACGAGATTCGTGGTGCAGCACAATCCACGCTGGTCAGTACTTAGATGGGGGGACCAATATAATGGCATATGCAATCGATTGTGCTTCCGAGAGCCCGTAAAGACGTCGATCCCGGTTGTCATACCAACATCTTTGACAACGTAAACCATGCAGTGGAACTTCTCTTCACTGTTCGACGGATTAGGCTGGCCTCCTGTCCGGCATACGTGCAAAGAGGGCTCACATTACCCACCCCATTACAGCGAATGCACAGACCTTAACATAGAAGAAAAAGAAACAAAGCAAACTTTTATGTGTTGTTCTGGCTTGTAGGTTTTGATAAATTCATTTACAGGTACAAACATTTTTAATTTTTTTGCATTACTGTTCTATACCTGTAGTTTTTTTGCAAAAAGCATTAACTTTGTCACTCATCTTTAAAATATATGCATATTTTCCTTCGAGTTGCAGGTTTAATATACGAGGCTTGTACAACTGAAACACATTTTTGAACAACTTACGTTGAAAACAAATGCAATAATTCAAATGCCGTTTGTTAATGTTGGTAGTGTTTCTAAGCAACACAATAATACGTTTCTGGCGTATGAATTTGATTCTGACTTATAAAACTTCGATTTGGAAATGGCGTTTGTTGTTGAAAATCCGTCGAAGTTTGATCAGCCTGCAGTCCTACAATTATGCGCTGAGGGTCATTGCAGATTCATACGCGAATGCAAGCAGTGTATGGAAATGTATATATTGCGTACCCAACTGTGAAGGAATGGCGCCGAATATTTAATAATGGAAAAGAGGGGACTATGGATGAGCCGTGACCAGATGCACGGTGAACTGCATTAACAGAAAACAATATGGCATGTGTGGAAGGCCTTATTAGAGCAAATCGTCGAATTTCCATTAGAGAAATTTCAAAAAATGTTGGCGCGAGTGTATGAAGTATCCATAATATTGTTCGTAATCTGGGTTACAGCAAAGTTTGTTCGCAATGGATTTCTCGTCTCTTGTCTAATACACAAAAATGCTTGCGAATGGGCTTATCTGTGCAACACCTCACAAACTATAGGCAAAATGGTGATGACGTTCTTCTGTCAATAGTTTCTGATGACGAAACCTAGTGCCATTGCTACGAGCCATCCAGTAAGTTATTGTCGATGCAGTGAAAACAGTCAAGTTCACGACCATCGAAGAAGTTTAAAGTGCAACCTTCTGCAGGCAAGGTGATGTAAACATTTTTTTTTCGACCATGAAGAACCCTCGTTGATAGAGTTTAAGAAACCTGGAGTAACTATCAATTTAAATCTGTACAATGAAACTTTGAACAAGCTTCGTCAAGCAATAAGACCAAAACGTTCAGGAAAATTTACGCGTGGAGTCATTTTGCTGAACGATACTGCTAGGCCTCATGTTGCTAATGTGGTAAAATAAAATCCTCAAGGTCTGCAATTTGAGTCTGACGCAGAAGTACAGATAGCTGTGGAAGATTTCTTCAATCAGCATCCACAAGAATTCTATGAGCAGGATATACGTCGGTAGTAAAACAATGGGATAGGTGCCTTAACTGTGATAATAATTATTTGTAATTAAATTGTTGAATATTTTTTTTATAAAGGAGAGATGAGTTTCTATTGAACACATCTCGTATTAGTATTATCTTCTTCTTCTTAGGGTGCTTTGTCTCTTACGAGACGTAGCGATCTTCTCTCCTATGCCTGTGTTGCGCGTTTAGAGTGCCACAGACATAGAGGACCTACAGCTTAACGTGGGCTCCGAACCACGGGAAGTGTAAACACTTCTACTCCAGAGAAGATTTACTAGGCAGAATACCTCGCTGGTTTGCCATTGCCTTGCGAGGGAACGGCCGTTAAAAATCCGATGTTCCGGTACTGGGAATTGAACCCAGGACCCTCAGCGTAGAAGTCTAACGCGCTAACCTCTAGCCTACGGCCGCCTCAGTATTATCTACGAGTTTTTAAATTCTATAAATTTGTGTCCTAAAAAATTTTTAAAGCACTTTGTAAATGGCACCGTCAGCGTCAGGCGCCAAATCGTTCGTTACGGGCCTGCCCCCCCAGTTATAATTCCGTAATATGATTTAAAAGAAACCTTGAATATTCTCATAAGCATAATCTTCCAACAAGATAAACTACTCAAAAATGAATAAGGATATTGCAGAGTAAGACACTTAAAGGCAATACCAATTGCATTTATAATAAAAAACTACCAAAACCACAAAATGTAACGTCTTTTTAGTAATGAACATAAAAATTACAACAAAGGTACGTTTAAAGAAGATATTTAGCAATATTATAATGAAAATCGTTATTGTCTCCTTTCACTTAACTTACATTTATTAAATTCTGATACCGCGTAGCACCTCCTCTGGCAGTAATAACTACTTTGCACCTTTCTGGCATACTCTCAATGCAATTATCAATATGTTCTTGTGGAATTTGAAGCCACATTACCGACAATACATCCCGCAGCTGTTGCACAGTAGTAGGCCTTGGATTATGATAATCCTGCTCTTTCTGCAAAAGGTCCCATGCATGCTCGATGGGGTTGAGGTCTGGAGATAGCGAAGGGAGAGTAAGATCATCTGGAAGCATCTCTAAAACAACCCGAGCACGATGCGACCATGCATTGTCGTCAAGGAAAACTAAATATTCCCGTCCAACAGCGTTGCGACGGTTCAGAGCATGGTCCAAAATGATCTCTTGGCCATAGCGTTGGCCCGTGAGTGTATCATTAAAGATATGGAGGTCAGTACGCTACCCTTAGGATATTCCAGCCCATACCATAAGACCACCACTACCAAAGGCAACTACTGGTTGGGTATTCTAACGTAAGGTATGATATCCGGACTATGCTACACTCTTTGACGCCGGCTATCATTGCTGGGACAATATCTGGACTCGTCCGAAAACAGTATATCATCCCACGGTGTCGCTCCTTGAAGCCTACGTGTTGACCATTCCACCCGGTGTCTTCGTTGAGCCACAGTTCTTGCAGGACATCTCAGGAGGCGGTATGAGGTAAGTCCTACCTCAAACAGTCGGTTTCTCATAGTTTGGTGGAAGACTCGAGTTCCTGTGGCATTCTGGAGCACTTGCTGTAGATGTCGAGCAGTTGAAAAGGGGCCCATTCTTATATTAATTACCAGAAGTCGATCCTCACGAGGTGTTGTGATGCGAAATGATCCACTTTCTCTAAGGCGCGAAAGGCACGAGAAATTACGCTCTGCGTGGTTCCTAACATATCAATAATGTCGACCTGCCGATCTCCTCTTTGGTGCATAGCAACGGCTAAATTTCGTTGTCCTATTGTTAAATGGTTTCTCTGCATTGTTGTTTATTATTAAGAACACAAATGTAACACACGAATAAAAAACAATGAACAAAAAAGATCAAGAAGAGAGGAAAGATTATTCAATCAAACCCACAAACTCGATTTGACACAATATGGTTAAACAATTTCAACTGGATTCGATTGTTTTTTAACATCGAACATTGCCGCTTGCTCTAATTATCAATAATTATTGGCCACCATTAACCGCCAAATACTAACATATATGTTTCATATTACAAAACTGCTATTCATTTTTGAGTAGTTTATATCATGCAATATTTTTTGCATGTACATAATTCGTCTTATTGTGCCACGCCATACTCTATCTACTCTCGTCTTTCTGCAACACCCTAAATCAGGGCTGTCCAACATGGGACCTCACTTTTTGCTGTATAAATTACCCTTAAATGCGAAATATGCAAAATTCTTACATTAACGATAAAATACAATACAAATAAAAACACGTGCGACGCCACTGGCGACGGATAGAAGGTCGCTGCGAAGTTCCTGGAAATCGGACCGATCTTGCTCGATCACCGTCGAATATTCGAGAAGCCACGCGCACGTGTATAAGAAGGTTGAGTCAAGCGGGACGGGCAGAGTTAGTTAATAACTGTTCTAGTATGCGTTACGCACCAATTCTAAAGCCTTTTTAAGTGAAATACTCGGTGAAATATGTCTTTGCAGAAAAGAAAAATAACGAACGAACATCGAGTTTATAATGACCGTTGGGAATCAGACTATTTAATCACAAACAGCAATAATAAACTTCAGTGCATTGTTTGTATGCAAGTACTATCGGTTCCCAAAGAATATAATATGAAACGACATTACACTACGTTACACGAGAAAACGTTTCAGCAATATACAGGGGAGTCAAGAAAGGCTATCATTACGGATTATAAGAAAAAACTAAAACAACAAACAACATTTTTTTTTAAATCTGACACTGATAACAAGTGCAGTATTGCCGCTTCTTACGAAGTCGCGCTGGAAATTGTCAAAGCGAAGAAACCTTTTAGTGATGGAGTACTTATTAAAAACTGTACAATCAAAATGGCAAAACAATTCAATGGAACAAAAATTGCCGAAAAATTCGAAACAGTCTCAGTGTCGCATCAAACAATTGCAAGACGGGTGGACCATATTAATCAATATGTATAAAAAACTGCATGACACGGTTGAAAAATGTAAATATTTTTCGCTATGCCTGGATGAAAGCACTGATCTGTCCGACATTAGCCAGCTTGTAATTTTTATCCGAACTATTCAAAACGACTTCAGTGTAGCAGGGGAGATGCTTGATCTTATTCCTCTCTATGGTACAACCAAGGGTACGGATATGTTTGAAGCTGTAAATAAGGTGGTGTTAGACTACGGGGATTCGATAAATGTTCCTGTATTGTCACTGATGGAGCCAGAGCTATGATAGGAACTGAAATTGGATTTGCAGGACTCGAAACAAAACAACAAAAAACTGTCCTGTGATACACTGTTTTGTTCACCAAGAGGCCCATTGTGGAAAATCCTTACGTCAAATGAATGTCATGAAAGTGGTTGTTAAAATAACTAATATTATTAAAGGGGGCAATCGTGCTTTGACTCACAGAAAGTTTCGTGATTTTTTAGCCGAAGTAGAGGCTACATATGGGGACTTGTTACTTCACACCGATATTCGTTGGTTAAGCGCCGGACACTGTTTGCAACGATTCTTCGCTCTACGGAAGGAGATTCCTATTTTCCTTAAAGATGAAGTCAAGTCCAACACTACGGAACTGGAAAATCAAATGGTAGATGCACAATTTTTAGCAGACCTTGCATTTTTAACAGACCTGACATCTCCCCTTAACGAATTGAATTTGAAGCTACAAGGAAAACAGCAGAATATTGCCAACTTATTTGGACACATAAATGGATTTAAGAATAAAATTAAGCTCTTCAAGTCTTCATTAGAAAAAAATTATTTTTCATTGTAAAGAGCATTTTGAAGAAATGAAGGATTTTGAGGAAGTTTCAAATTTACCTCACATAAAATACATTGACACAATTGCAGAAGAATTCGAAAATCGATTTAGCGACTTTAAAAAAATCCAAAGAAAGATTTCAGTTTTTACTCAGCCCCTTACAATTTCAGTTCAGAATGTAAGCAGAGCAGACCTTCAACTGGAATTGTGTGATTTGCAATCAGATCCTTTTTACCAAGGAAGAAGTGAAACTGCATTGGACTTTTTTAAGTTGCTGCCAGAAGAACGAAACCCCAAGTTGCGAAACTTAGGGCTTATACTGGGCTCAATGCTGGGAAGCACATATCTTTGCGAAAGCAGCTTTTCCAACATGAAATTTATAAAGTCAAAATATCGATGTTCCCTCTCTGATAAGTCACTTACTCAGTTGCTTCGTTTATCAACAACAAATATTAAAGTTAATATTGATGCATTAGTTAGTGAACACCAACATCCTCAAATTTCCCACTAATTTTTTTGTAATTTGATATTTTTTGAATAAATTACAATAATAATACAAACGCGTTTTTTCTTTGTATACCATACCTATTAAAACTCACTGATAAAGTTGCATACGAAGTATTTTATAATGCGGCCCTCCAAATCGTATTATTTTTTAAAGCGGCCCTTGGGGCACTTGTAGTTGGACAGCCCTGTCCTAAATAATCCATCGCTGTTGCAAGTAGTTTACTTCTACATAGAAATCATTAATACCAATTTAACAAAAACTACTTTTTATGATGTTATCAAAATATTATTCTAAAACCACATTATGATATTAGCTGCAGAACTTTTGACGTGTCATAATGCTGTCGCTTGTGGGAGTTTTTTGGGTTAATTTTTCTAACAACATGTATAACAGCTAGTGTATAACGTCAGTAAACATAAAATGTACACAAATTTGAATAATTTCGTTGCCTGACATCGTACTCTACCAAGATTGAAAGTAAATATTGACAACACCGACGCGAAAATTAGTTTTTTTTTTATTGGTACTAATGATCTTGCTGTATTTCTGCTGTTTACATCCTCCACTTGCGTTGTTTTTCTACCACAGGATGCAGTTGATCAATGTAATTATTTGCCTGTATTTATTCTAGTTGTTTTGTCTTCGTTAACGCTACCGTTCTTGTTAAACATGATTCCTTGATAATTACAGTTTCCTGCTCCTTTTATGTGTTGTATTTCTAATGGCTAATTTATACAACTCTGTTGTCTATAACAAAATACTCACACTTGTCTCTATTTTCAGGCTTGTAACTTCACGCGTTTTACTTAAAAAGTAATTCCTACTTTTTTTCATTCGGTGTACCCAGCATGTCTTGTAATAAAGTATTTCGTTTTGGATTCACAGTTTATTGTAACTAATGTCACGTTTATAATTAATAGTGAGGTTATGTACGTTTGATTAAATTCAGGCTTTCGTTTACAATCGGCCTATTTGACCATTTCTTTGAATATCGACTGTAATAACGCTGTAAGTCTATTTTGTATTTAAATTGTGATACATAACGAAACATTCACCTTTAAAACCTACACCTAGTATATGTGTGACCATTTGCTTTTCGAAGCGAAGGAAGAATAAAAGCTTACTGAAATTGCTCTTCATTGTATTTTAATTTTACTCCAACGGGTAACTGTAATCCACACCCATTTTTAACAAATGTGGGTTGTAAAATAGTAATATTAAAAATGAACACGTGTGGTGAAAACGAACACCAACTAGCTTCATTGTCACTAATAATATAGCAAATTTTAATTAATTATACAAACCTCTACATGTCAATGATAATTATAGAGTTAATAGTACCTCACAGCCTTCTACAAATAAAAAAACACGAATAACCAAGTTAAACGGTGGTCTATTTTAACTAGTCGTTCTTTTAATCATCATCAAAGCACAGCCAACCGTATAAGTAGTCATTTTGACGTTTACTTTTTTATAATTATTAGTTATAGCTAAAATAAAAGTAATCTTGTTAGGTATGTAAATGAATAGATTGCATATTATCAATATTATCAATATAATATTCTTATTAGTAGCGGAGCATTCCAAAGAGGTATTCAAAAAGCAATTAAACTGAAGAGCGCTATCACTTGATGACACTTAAAAGCACCATGTTGTTATACCAAAACTTATTACCAATACAGGATGTTTCAGAATAACGTTCCAAAACACATCGAACACATCAAAATAAGCCAAAAACTCTATATAAACATAGGTCGAAATATGTACCCATAAAGAAGTCAAAGTCTTCAAAAACATTGAAGCTATTATCACCAAATTTGATGCAGAATTATAGGTACCTAAGCAAGACATTAATTTGTGTTAAACTTGAAAAACACAAACCCTCTAGAATGGGGTTTTCTAATGGGTTACGTACATTTGTTGACCATTTCATTATTTTCCCTGTATCAAGCAAGTAAACAAGTTCAAATATATGGGAGGAATAAAAATCAGACGGTATATATGCTCCCTAGAAATAAAAGCTCGAATTGAACAAAGTAAAAAAATCATTGGGTGTCTCAATTCAGTATGGTGGGATAAACATATATCTCACAAAACAAAGAAAGATATTAATACATCACTAGTAGAATCGGTCCTAACCTACGGCTCACAAGTATGGACGCTAAATGCCGAAACTGAAAGAAAATTAAATACCATTGAAATAGATTACGTAAGACGAAGCGCAGGTATATCTAGATAGTACCTAGCACTTCCGCTAAACCGTAAACCACTTAGCTGCAACGACCTCGCACCCCAACCACCTGTTATAACGGTGTAAGGTGTCGAGTAGTACCTGAATGGATTGGGACTCTGGACTTAAATACCCGAACCGCGTGGATGAGGTCACTATAAAACCTTCCGAATCCCAAATTATAGTGCATGCTGAAAGGAAGCATATCCAGGAAGAAGCCTGGCTACTAGCGACCAACCTCAGGGCACCAGGCACACCCCGTTGTATTGAGCCCTTCACGTATGCAGGGGGCTCCATGAGTGTCGGGTATATTTCCCCCAGGCTCGTGGGACCATTATGGATGTAAATTTAAATGTGACCAATACTTCCAGTAGGGATGAAGATGCCCTACTATGATCTCCGAAATCGGACGTGGTAGAAATAACCACGGCTGAGGAAAGAGCTAACACCAACTCGAAGGCTGAAACGTTAACCTCCACTGTCGAAAAAATTTCCATTAAACGTCCTTCTGGCGCACAGAGCCGGAAGGCCGCAATTGAACGTGCGAAGGCCTTGGGCGAACCCATACGCCATAGGAAGAACCGCCCGAATAAACCAAACCTGAACCGAGACAAGAACTCTCACACTCCTGCCGGCGAGGTGACGGAGAGAAAGAAGGAAGGCGGAATAGCTGGCAGCTCCAGCATACCGGCTAAGACAACTTCCACAAAGAGTCAGAGGTCCGACGGGAGCACTCCTAACTCCCAACCCAGCACCTCTACGAAACAACCCTGCACCGAAAAGAATGCAGTGGGAAAAGAAACCTTTAAGGAAGCCCTTAAGGGAATCAAAATGGTCATAGCTCCTTAGGACTTTCCAGAGACGAGACTGATGGAGGAACAGGCCGACCAAATTCAAACGGCACTGCTGGACCAAATCCAGCCCAGAAAGGAAGGAACAAGCCCACAGTTCAACAGCTGCTACGTCGAGAAAGGAGCAGTCGTCCTATCCTGCAAAGACGAGGAAACAAAATCATGGCTGATATCCACGATTCCGAACCTCCAGCTGTGGGAAGGTGCCAACCTAATGTGGGCTCCCAAACCCTTTAGTACCAAACCGCAAAAGGTAATCCTTGACTTCCTGAAGACCCAGAATAAGAGACTCAAGACGAAGGATTGGCGTGTCATCAACAGCACGACGGAACCCAATGGCAGGACACTGATCATGCTGATTGATGAACTACCGTTAAAATCCCTTCGTTACCTGGACGTGAAGCCATGCCTGGGCCTAAGCAGGGCAACTTTCAGATGCCTATCTGCCTTCCCCCTACTGGACAAGATGGCGCAAGCACCAGTAACTGCAGTGAGGCTACTACATGTAAACCTCCAGCACAGTAGGGCTGCCACAGCTGTTCTACGCAGCCGTATCCTAGACGAGGACGTAGACGTAGCCCTTATCCAGGAACCATGGATAGTAAAGGGCAAGGTAATGGGACGCGGACAAGCCATGGGTGAGTTAATATACGATAAATCCTGTGACAAACCTAGGTCATGTATTTATGTGAAGAAGGGAGTAAGAACATGCCTCTATACAACTTCTGTTTCAGGGACGTGACAACCATAAAACTGAAGCAAGTCAGAGAAGACAACGCGAGGCAAGTAGTAATATCCTCCGTATACCTTCCCTATGATGCCATCAACCCTCCATCTAGCTGAGAATTGATTGGAGTTTTAACGTTCTGGGGGGTCAACAGCCTCCAATTCTTAGTCGACTGCGCCACCAATGCACACAGCACTGTTTGAGTCAGCTCAGACACAAATCAGAGAGGAACCGATCTCCTGGAATATGTGGTAAGTAATAACTTACAGATTATTAATCAAGGCAACGAGCCCACTTTTGTAACTCGGCTTTGACAGGTTGTCATTGACATAACTCTGGCCATAGCTGAGCTGCGCGACAAGGTTATACAATGGCAAGTATTCAATGAACCTTCAATGTCTGATTACAGTCACATTGACTACTCACTAGCACATTTCGAGAAGGCTACAGTAATTAATCGAAACGCTAGGAAAACCGATTGGGAAACTTACAGGGAGAAACTCGAAAGTAAGCTATCGCGGGTTAAATCCCAAGACCAAACTCCGGCTGGCATTGAGGTTATTGTGGAAAAACTTAATCAAGCCATAATAATCTCGTATGTAAACAACTGCCCACTGACTTCGAGGCAGACTAACAGGAAAGTAGTGTGGTGGAATGAACACCTGGCCAACCTTAGGAAAAAGGCAAGGAAGCTTTTCAACAGAGCGAAGAGAACCAGAGAGTGGGGCCAGCGCGCCCACGCTCTAACCGAGTACAACAAATCTCTAAAGAAGGCGGAAACTGACTGGTGGAGGAGCTTCTGCAGAGATGTTGAAAACACAACTCAAACAACACGCCTCCACAAAGTCTTATCTAAAGACCCCATAACCCCAGTCGGGAATATGCTTAAACCGACAGGGGACTACAGTAAAAGTGAAATGGCTGATCCGGCTGAAATAGCATTGCAGCCAGTGCCTAGCAACTTCTCACGAAACCTCCAAAGAATTACTGGAAAGTGGCTAGAGAAATAATCAGCTACAATAAGGTACAATGGACTATGAAATCCTTCCTACCTTATAAATCGCCTGGACCAGATGGAATATTCCCTGCTCTACTGCTGCAGGCAATCGACCTCCTGTACCAGTTCTAATAAAAATCTTCCGTTTAGGCCTAGCGGGAAACTACTTCCCACTGGCGTAGAGGCTCACCAAGGTGGCCTTCATTTCCAATCCAGGACGAGTATCGTACACCCAGCCAAAGGTATAGAAGGCTTACCTACGAGCCTTGAAAACAAATGCAATAATTCAAATGAGGTTGTTAATGTTAGTAGTGTTTGTAAGCAACACATTAATACGTTTCTGGCGTTTGAATTTGATTCTCATTTAAAATTTCGATTTTGAAATGGCGTTTCTTCTTGAAAATCCGTCCAAGTTTGATCAGCATGCGGTCCTACAACTTTTATACGCTGAGGATGTGCAGTTATTGGAGATTCATACGCGAATGCAAGTAGTGTTTGAAACTGCGAAGGAACGGTGCCGAAAATTTAAGAATAGAAAAGAGGGACCATGGATGAGCCGCGACCAGGTGCACGGTGTACTGCATTAACAGAAAACAATATGGCATGTGTGAAGGGCCTTATTAGAGAAAATCGTCGAATTTCAATTAGAGAAATTTCATATATTGTTGGTGCGAGTGTAGGATCTGTCCATAGTATCGTTCCTAATCTGGGTTATAGCAAAGATTGTTCGCAATGCATTCCTCGTCTCTTGTCTAATGAACAAAATTGCTTGCGAATGGGCTTATCTCTGCAACACCTCACTGACTATAGGCAAAATGGTGATGACTTTCTTCTGTCAATAGTTGCCGGTGACGAAACTTGGTGTTATTACTACGAGCCATCCCGTAAGTTATCGTCGATGCAGTGGAAACATTCAAGTTCACCACCACCGAAGAAGTTTAAAGTACAACCTTCTGCAGGCAAGGTGATGTTAACATTTTTTTTCGACCATGAGGGACCCTTGTTGATAGAATTTAAGAAACCTGAAGCAAATTTCAATCTAAATCTGTACAATGAAACTTTGAACAAGCTTCATCATGCAATAAGACGGAGCCATGGGATCATTTTGCTGCACAACAATGCTAGGCCTCATGTTACTAATGTGGTAAAAGAAAATCTTCAACGAAAAAATAGAAGGTTTTAGAGCATCCACCCTATAGCCTGGACCTATCGCTTTGCGATTTCCATATTTTAGGACCGCTGAAAAAGGCGTTAAAAGGTCGGCATTTTGTGTCTGACGCAGAAGTACAGATAGCTGTGGAAGACTTCTTTAATCAGCAGCCACAAGAATTCTATGCGCACGGTATACGTCAATTAGTAAAACAATGGGGTAGGTGCCTTAACTGTGACGGTAATTATTTGTAATTAAATTGTTGAATAAATTTTTTATGAAGCAAAGATGGGTTTCAATTGAACACACCTTGTATAATCTTTCTTTGTAATTAATAGATGAATTTGCTTAGTACTATAATCATTATTATGCCCATATTTTTAATAATCTAAACATTTTTATTATAACTAAGTTCATCTAAACAAACTGCCAAAGCTCTATGTACCAAAGCTCTATAATCTGCTAATTTATGTATTTTATGATGATAAGAGTACTATTATGAAACACTTGTTTGTGTAGGTTTCTTATAAATAATATTCTAGTTCGTCTTTGGAATTATATTTGGTTTTTTAGTGTAAATAGATAATGCATCTCTTCTGTTCCATTCCTAGTGTAAATTTTGTTGGTTGCCAAATTATGCTTCCATACATTATCGAAATTTGTTAGAATTAATATCAGACATTCCAGCAAGCTCCTAATACTGTAGTTTTTAAAATTTATCCTATTTCTACGAAAACTACTACGTTTTGCGCTTTCAGTTTTACCTGGTTATTAGCCTGAAATAAGTATATTTAGGTTACACACACTCACAATAATTTATTTTAATATCAGAATAGGTGGATCATGACACAAAAGAGTAAGTAGGTCGTTTACGAGTTGTCTGGGGAACATTAAATACCCAACGTGATGTAGTCTCGTGATACATACACGCACACGTGAACGTAAAAATAGCTTTTAGGATAATTCCACCTCAATTTTACGTAGGTTAATTAAAAAAAGTAAAGTAGCGAGGTCAGTTGAGGCAACCACTAATTTAGTGTAGATAATCACGGAGATACAACACTTATTTAGTTATTTACGTAGGTTGACTCATTATTCTTCTGCCGAATTTAATTTATTGCTGCTCACGATGAACATTAAAATAATTAAAAATACAATTGTGTAATTAAATATTACGTACGATTTATTTCGGCAAACACAATTACACGGTCGCATCTGTTCAAATAACAGATTTAGGGTGATATTAATTTACTTTAATAACTTAATTAATTTTTTAACCCAGACCCAGACCTACACCTTTATTTATTTTTTTAAATATCCCTGACCTACGGCTTAAACATACTACCTACTTAACATTATTTATACAGGGTGTCCCACGATATGAGGTCACTGCTTCGTGTACGTAATCTTTAGATCAAATATAGTTAAAATTTGTAATAAAGTTATGCCCTAAAGCAAACCGTTTTTAAAATACAGAATGTTAAATTATTATTTATTAAATAATTACAATTTCAGAAAAACCAATATTAATATTTATTTTAGTTTAAATTCACTATAAAGATTGTTCAAAATGGCCACCGTTGTTCTCGAGACACATTCTGACTCTTCTTAAGAGAGATCTGGTTGCCCTACGTAACATATCATTGTTATTCCAAATTAGTTCTGCTGCCTCAAAAATGCGTCCCCTGAGATCTTCAACAGTCTTTGATGGTGTTTGGTATACTATATCTTTCATATTGGCCCACAAATAATAATCTAAACAAGTTAAGTCCTGAGATCTGGGAGTCCATGGGTGCTATTTTCCTCTACCAATTACAAGTCCTTCAAACCGTTGATTCAAAAATTGTCTTACACGTAAAACAAAGTGCGCAAGGGCACCATCGTGCTGGCACGACATACCATGTCTGGCCGACAGAGGGACATCATCTAACAATCCTCCCAAATGATCTTCTAGAAAATTAATTAAATGGTTTTCAAAAACGAATGGAGCAATGAGCACGTTATCAATAATTCCACACCAGATATTCACAGAACATCTATGTTGATAATTTGACCCTATGATTTCGTGTGGATTCTCCAAATCCCAAGAGTGGCTGTTCTTTCTGTTCATTAATCCGTTCCTTGTAAATGTTGCCTCATTCGTGAATAAAATTCTATTACGTATGTTTCGATGTTGAATGATCTAGCGGCAAAATTCCGTACGACTAGCGAAATCTGTAAGTAAGAGGGCTTGAACAGGCTGGATACGAAATGAATATGACGTTTTAATGTTCTCCAAGCTCGCATTCGTGGTACATTAACTTGTGCAGATACACGACGAACAGAGGTGCTGGGATTATTATCACTTTCTTACAGTATGTTGTCCTCATTGTCTAGTACTTGCTGTATTGAACGCTCAGTCGACGGTTTCGGGAAAGTTCCGTGTTGACATAGCTGGTTGTGCACTCGTTGGGAAACTCGTCAGTCTGGTAGTTGTCGATTTGGAAATCTCAACCCATATTCTCGAGCAGCTGCTACTGAGTTTCCATCACAGAAACCGTACATGTAATGGATATCGGCGTACTCTCGCGTTGTAAAAGTAAACATTATCAACACCGTTAATAAGCGCAAGCACAGATATCAATTTTAAGGTGCTTTACTGTTTGACATACAAGCAAATAATATCATTTCCATAGTATATTGAATATCATTTTTCGCTGCTTCAGTATTTAACTAAAACAGGCCATAACTTCTTTAATAGTCGATTTAGAGAAAATGGCCACTCTTCAGTTTCGACTTCTTTTCACCTCTTCTACACGTCATGGGCACATAAAAATAAATATTCGTTTTTCTGAAATTGTAATTATTTAATAAATAATAATATAACAATGTATTTTGAAAACGGCTTACTTTAGGGCATAACTTTATTAGAATTTTTAACTACATTTGGTCTAAAGATTACGTACACGAAGTAGTGACCTCGCGTCATGGGATACCCTGTATAATTGAAGCTGTAATAAATATTCCAGTAATTAATATCCGTTTTAGAAAAAAATATGTAACATTTTCAGTTTAAATTTTGAAATTTTTCATTGTAAGTGAAATGAATGAGAAAATTTTGTATTAGCCCATGAAAATAATTAAATATAATTAAAACTATTCATAAGTTTTTCACGCTGGAAAATAAAACACTAAATTAACGACTAAATATAGGAATAAAATTTGTAGATATTCTAGATAAATAGCCGATATTTACAAAAAGCAAAAAAAACTGTTAATTATAACTGCAGATAATTCTACGATGAACGAATCATGGAAATGAAATACACAAAGATCTAAAACTTATAAAGTATAGTTTACTTTTTAAGTATACCTTTATGATCTGCTAGCTGGCTGTAGCTCCTTACTGCGTTTATAGTCGAAAATATGAGAGTATGCAACCCAACAAACATTCAATAAATGTCTCGACTTAAATTTGCTTTTCCTAAACGAAATTAAGGGATTTACTTATTGTTCCAACAATAAACCACAAAATTTTATTTACTGCAACTTATTTTTATTCTTATTGTATAGCTGTTCCTGTTATTATTATTTTTTACTGACAACACAAAAATTGAATTAACCTTTTAGAATACTGGCCAATTTCAGAATAGATGAATTTTAAATAAAAACACGAACACGAGGTTTATTGGGAAACTAAGAGCCGTTTAAAAGTATTCCCGCCGAATGAGGGGTGTACTCAATTTGGTGCATCGTGTGGGTGCTTTAGTGGTTGATGAGCTAGCCACAAGTCGGTCTACCGTAGTTTTGTCATTGTATTCACTTATACAACGCTTTCGTAAAGTAGTGGATAAATTTAAAACATTTTAAAAGGGTTTTCACAGAAAACCCTCGTCACGTCAACCTTATTTTTTATAAGTGCATCTTTCCTGATAATTGCCATTTTTCGATCGTCTTTTGTTTTCGCACTATGACGTCATCGGCAATTTTTTTAAATAGCACCCCGTACTTTTATTTACGAATTCGGATGCACCACATTTTTCTTTTCATAAAATTTCTATTGAAAAAAGGCAATATCCAAAGAATATCCACGAGAGAATGATGGCTGTGCATGGGGAAAATAGCCTGTTCTATTTCCAGTTAAATTTTGGTGCAAGCAATTCAAATGGGACAGGGAGTCATTTAGGATGGCCCAAAGTGTGGAAGACCTCTTGAAGCACGAACACAGGAGGCCATAAAGAAAGTTGAAGATTTGGTGTTGACTGATCGCCGAGTGACAGTTTCAGTTATTGCAGTTATTACAAGAGAATCAGATATATCAAAAATATTTATTTTTAAATCCTTCACGAAGATTTGGGAATGAACAAGTTGTCAACACGGTGGATTCCCAGGCTGCTCGCTCTTGAACAAATTTGCGAGGATAATTTGGCAGATTTATCCCAAGATGATGACTTTTTCTTTAAAATTGTAACTGGGGATGAGATCTGGGTACACCACTGGGACCCACCGACGAAACAAGAGTCCATGCAATGGCTTTATAAGGGCTCTCCATCACCCAAGAAGGCGAAGACGCAATTCTCAGCAGGAAAAGTGATGGCCACAGTTTTCTGGGATTTTATCGGTTGAGTATATGCCAAAAGAGTCTACAATAACACAGAGTGTCTACAAAGAAACAATAATCAATTTGAAAGCAGCAATGCGCGAGAAAAGACCTCACAATTTTGCCCAGAAAACTATGCTTCTACATGACAACTGCAGGGTGCATAAAGCACGAATCGTTAAATAAGAGCCAATAGATGAATGCGGCTATGAGGAATTACAACATCCACCGTACAGTCCCGACCTCGCCCTTTGTGACTATTATCTCTTTCCACAGCTCAAAAACACTTAAGAGGGCGTCGCTTTTTGTCGAATTTGTCGACTTGAAGAAATCTATGGAGTCGTATTTTGCAGAGTTACAAAAAGATTTTTTTTAAGGAACAGCGTTATTAGAAAGCGTTGGAATAAGTGTGTAAGCGTTAGTGGTTCTTATGTTGAAAAACAAAATTTTATTTGTTCTCTAACCTGTTTTCAGACTTAGGTAGATAACACAAAAAACTCCCCTCGTAGTTTTGCTTCTTAAAACAACACAACGCCAAACTAATTTCTTCTTTTCCACTGTAACGCTTAGTCGGACAGACGGCGACAATTCTGTTATGCTAATTAGAAGCAATACAACCGAAATTACCATTTACGATGCAAGGTCCAGGCATCAAGAACAAGGGTCAACCAGGTACAGTCGAAAAAGGGGGGGTTTGATAAGCCTAGGCGCCACCTGCTTAAAATATCCTTCGTCCTTGAAAATAACACGAGGTAAACAGGAACCTTCCTGGAGTTCTGACCTACCTTGCTTCGGTAATTGCTCAATTTGTCACTAAAGTAAATTATGTTAACCCAAGACACAATAAAACACAACAATAAATTACCAAATTTCAATTTATCTAAAGATCCACACAATTCAATCTTTTTGACACAACCACATGAAATTGAAATAGGTATTTAATAACGATAGATTTATATATATATATATATATAACAGTATTTAACCAATCATGGCTAACAGTACCTTCCGTTAAACAATTTAATAAAACAAAATTCCTTAATATATCGGGAACGCAATAATGCGAACTGATTACCAAACTACGAAGCATTTATTCCGCTTCCAACCATAATGATATTCGCGACCACCCCCGCTAAGTATTTTTAAATTCTTCGAGGCCTCGCGAATCAAATACCCAGATGTAGAAATACCGATATAATGGTATTCGTATCGGCGCATTATTAATCAAAATTTAAACTTCCGCACTATTCCCCTTTCTAATTGAATTTTAAACAATAAAAGAAAATTTAATTATACTGTTGACCATTTAACAATTATTTCCAGAACTTCAAAGAAAATTATCACCAATATTTACAAAATACAAAATCAATTGAGGTTAAACATCCACTAATTAACGTGTACTTAGTCTTGTTACCAATTTAGGTATACAATTACAAGTTTTACTATGATTTCTTGCTATTAAACTATAATTTTTCCGGAACCCCTCGTATCCTCGAAATTATATGTGAAAATTGAATGTGAAAAGGAATTGACGCACCTGTGATCTCGCTATCTTGATCCACACCTGTCGTACGGTTTCGCTGCATGGCAGATAACTCCGCTTGTCTCGAACCCACAGGATCTCTTCGATTTTTCACAAATGACTGTTAAATTCTGTCAATTCTAACCCCAGCCAATTCGCCTAAATAATTTCAATAGTCTTAGAAGTGAAACAAGAGAAATTGGATTTTCTATGCTTATCAAAAGATGTTAACTGGCGAAAAAACTCTCTCAAAAGAATTGCACTCAGATTGGGAGCAACTCCCGGCAACTCACATCACTCTAACGATGCCTAAGAACTTCCCAAATATGTCTTGAAAATTCAAATCGGAAAACTATCCAAGTCTTAAAATGACTTCTAAAATTAACTCAAAACACGTGCACCTTCTATGAGAACTCGTACAGTTCTGTTTCAAACGGAAAACCCAAATAATTCACCATTTCCTGAACCGGAAATACACGAGTAGATGACACGAAACTTCCACAAGGCCAAAACTGAATTAGTCAAAAGCTTAAATATGCAATCCAAAATGCTGTATAGAAAATTTAAATACCAATCAACCAGGCGCAAGAAATCGCACGTTACACCACTGCACACTATCTTTACTATCTCTCGCCAACTATAAATTATGTAATAAGAACAACGATTGCAGACGCACGAGAAGAACTGCTTTTTTTTCCGTTCCAGCCGGAACCGCTTTCGCAGTACTTCATGAGGGTTCCGGCGTCATGCAACACGCATCCTAAACTTAAATAAGTGAAATACGGTCGCCTCAGCCCAGGTTTGGCCCGTGGCCGATTGAGCCGCATTTCACTGTGACCTAGAAGACAGCGCTTGTTCGCACTGCCCCATTGAGGTCGCGGGATCAACTCAGTGAATAAACTTTTTCTTTTTTGCCTGTCCTTTGACGTCAACTTATTAGCGCATGTTCGGATGTATTTTCGTGTAAGTTTATTATTTGAATTCATTTTGCAATATTCGTGTAACTTGTTACAATGTGTATGTCAGTAGGATGGTTATTAGCAGTATGAGAAGTTGCATTATCATGATATGCATACTGATTCAGATGCTGTTCCTATACAATGCATGCCTCGTACGTACAAAGTGATTTTTTAAAAAGTCAATTGCAGTAGCCTAGGGATTGTCCCGTCTATATTAAGCTTTAGAATCTGACAATATGAAAATTGTAAAGCAAGAAAGAAATCTTGATGAAAAACCTGTAATTTACTTACCTTGATAAATTACAAATCAGTTGTAACTAAATACTTGTTCATTTTCACATTTTGTTGGGCCAAAATTTTTAACTACCTGAACTGTCACACAGTTTGACATACAGGTAAATGTCATTCAAAGCTCATTACAGCTGACTGCAGACGGAATAGCTCTTTTTCTAGGCTTGCTGCAATTGACTTTTTAAAAAATCACTTTGTACTATATACTTTAGGTAAATGTTAGAAAAAATCCAAATAGCATGTTTAATTTACTGTTAAATAGATAGAAATTAGATAAATATTAACACTGGACTTGTATGTATTAAGTTCTTAAAGGATGGCAATTTGTAATAAGATGATAAACTTTCACTAAACTAAGTCTTAGTATGTCGTAAATATAAATTGATTTTAGCCTATTTCTTACTACTTTGGTAATTTTTATATCGTAAAATATGTTAAGCAGTGGTTTTTGCTTACTGTAAATATTACTTAAATCTAGACTCAACAAATAATTATTTGCAGAGGTATACGTAGCTTCTGCCGGCTCTCAATGACATCCAGTGAGGATTAAAAAAGTTTGAAAAGAAGTCGGGCAGGCGAGTATTTCTTTGAATATGAGGGAAAAACAAAGGATAGCAGGGTGTTAAGAAGAGCCACGATGGCAGTCTGCTGATGACAGCGTTGTTGATAGCTAAGCGATAGTTTTGCATATTTGTCGTCATTACTGATTACTGGGGTTTGCGAACCTACTAAGTAATTGCGATACAATTATCCTCTAAGCTAAGGCAAGGTGCGATATTAGTTACCATTTATGTGTTTATTGCGCTGGTGAGATTACGGTTTATGTTCCTTGGAGTGTTATATGTGTTTAACCGAATGGTTGCGAATTATCTACTATATTTGATTTACAAGCGTTGGGCCCTATTATCGTTATTATACAAAACTGGTATATCTATGTAAGTAGTTGCTGGAACCAGTAGCGTAGTGAATATAACTAGCTACATGAGTACATAATGTGTGTGGCATGTTTAATCATTATTCCTCTAGCAATAATTCGGGAGGTAGTCAGCTGGCAGAGGTGGTTTCGTGAAAACACCTACGTCTAATTATTATTATTATTATGAACGTTTCATCAATGTCAGCATGGCATCGGCAGACGTTTACGCGGGGGTTTGGCCAACTAAGATTTAAGTTTCCCTATCGCATGTGAGGGCTGACAGGATGTCCTCCCGCGGCTCCTGTAAATATCAGAATTTCTGGCTAGACATAGTCTAATTGTCTGGTTCCCTCTGGAGAATTAGTGCACCAGAAGGAACGCATAATTGTAGCAATTACTCTCTGGTTACGAATGGCGGCGGCTACATCAGCTAGCCGGTAGATGAGCTTCCGTATCCTGTTCGAATCCAAATCCAGGTGTAAGGGGCTGGAGAACCCCCGGAGAGTACAACCGCCCAATATTTATTGACAGATCAGTAAGTTTGTGCTTCATTATCTGCTGCTGTCACCTGCCTGTAGCCGCTGTTCGTTTACCCAGGAACTCCATAAATGAAAAGCAGAAGTGCTGCAATGTTATTTAAATTTAAAATCCAGTAGTTTTATATGCCTCTTGTAAGGTCGGCCCTAGCAATTCTTAAAGTTTCCGATCATTTTGTCCCTTTATTTCAAGCTTGGTTATGTTATTTACCAATTTCGAAAAACAGTATGTAGAATGACCGTATATTAATGTAACTGGGATGACAATAGTAACTGCCCATTTTAGATAATTTTAAGGAACTTTATAGCCCTTTCAGAAATTGCTTTCGTGTCTGTAGATAATTAATCAGTACTGCTTTATAATAATCACTTCTTTTATCAAAAACAGAGGTTACAAATTCCGAAAGTCATCACGTAAACTTTAAACAATTAGCTAATGAGGTTTTCTATCATCTTTATCTAAATGGTAATCGCCAGCCGGCGTGTCGCCTCTTCCACCTACTTTCTGCTTAATATTCTTGCATTCATTAAAGTGCGTAGCTAAAGGCGCATTGTTAACACGCCCATAACTTTGGAAGACAACGACGTCCTGAAGATGTGACCGGATGACCTGCGCATGTAACCGCTACGGAAACAAACGCATTTTAAACAGCCATAAAACATGTGTAACGCACATAATGCTCGTGCGAAGAATAAGTAACGTGAAGCTGCATTTCATGTAGCAGTAATTCGTGAATATTTTCACTGTACATGGTGAATGAGACAGATCCCATATTGCGAAATGAAAATAAAGTTAATGTACTGTAGAAAAACATTATTCACTTTAAAAACATCCTCCATTTAATCAATTAAGTTTCTGCACTGAGTATGAATAATAAGTTTGATACCTTTAGCGTAGTTATTGAAAAAGGAGAGATGGACTAATTTGTAATATTTAAAAACATTATTAATACCTTAAAATAAATATTACGGGTCCTAGCAACTCCACATATTTCTCTAATGTTATATAGTACACCAATTCACTATACAACATACAACGAATAAATCTACGATACTTAAAAAGGAGATATATCCAATATTTGAAACAGATATAATTCAAATATGCATTTGTGAGAATTTATGACACGAATGGGTCAAAAATAATTTATTGGTTACATATATACTACGCTAAATATATGGTAAGCTTTTCTTTATATGCAAATTTTTCTCTTAGATATACAGTTTTGTCTCAAAACAGTATGATTGCATAATACAAAAATATTTCTTTTGTTGTATCATGGTATGATTGCCTCTCATTTTTTTTTCTGGCGTATACAGGGTGGGGAATTTTTCGGGGCTCACCATTGGCATCTCGGCAACGGTAAGAAAGTTGATGTTCGTTAAATTAGAGAAATGGTATGGTGAGAGAACAGTATTAAGAAAGAAACCAAGAAAAAACTCTACAGAAGCATTGTGCAAAGGGTAAGAATAGAAGTTAATTGCTAGCTACCGAGATGGACTGTCTAAGGAGGAGCTGCGGTATATCACGCACCGAACGAATAAGAAACGAAACCATCAGGAGAAACATGGGGATCGAAACAAACATCGCAGAGGAAGTCGAAAAAAGACAGTTAACATGGTTTGGGCGTACAAAGAGAATGGACGAAAATAGGTGTCCTAGAAGGATACTGGAATGGGTTCCGGCGGAAAGGAGAAAGAGAGGACGACAAGAAGGAGTTGAAGAGATGATGTAGACGAAGCCATGAGTAAAAGAAGCCTAGAGGAAGAAAAGTGTTATGATAGATAAAGATGGAAACTGCAGACGGAGACGCGGCAACAGCCGTACAAAATCCGTTATATATAATTAGAGAAAATTTGCGCTTCTTTATGGCGATTGAGAATCTGAAATCCTGGATATTTTGATTGGTTCTTGATTTATCACGAAAAAACTGAACATTGTGATTTTACAAATAAATTATTATTTTCCCTACCATTAACGCTATGTGAATCAAATGTGGTAAGTTTAAGTTTTTGGTCACTGTTAGTTAGTTAAATGACATTGAGAAATTTTCTAGCCTTTCTAGATTTCAATCTGCGATAGTCAACTTTCTTACTTCTTATGACCATCATATTTTATCATTGTCAAGTGTTACCGTTGAAGAAGACCGGGATATGTACGAAGTTTACATTCACAGCACTAGAAATTCTGTTTTAGCGTCTAAAAATTATGCAAGTTTGTAACCAGAGACAGATACCCGACCGAACAATGTTGGCAAGGATTTCAAGAAATTTGGCTGTTTGTGGCAAGTTTAGAAGACCGCGAGGGCCGTTTAGAAAAGGAATTATTGTTAATGAAGTGAATGTTCTGGCTCAATTAACTTTTGATCCAGAAAACATCAGCGGAAGAATTTCTCACTGTTGATGTGAAGAAAATCATCACAAAACATAAGTACCATGATTATAAATTCACACCTATACAAACTCTTCATCCTCGTGATGGTAATAAAAGATTGGACTTTTGTTACTGGTTTCGTGAAACACTGCAGCAAGATCCACATTCTTTCCAGAAAAATACTATAGACTGATGAGTTTTTATTTATAAAATCGGGAATGTTCAACATGAAAAATCTTCATCGCTATGCAACAGAGAATCCCCCTTTAATAAGAGAGACTAGGCTCTTAGATAATGCGGTTCTGAGTTCATTTGTTATAGATGGACATTTAGATGGGCCCGGATATTTGTATTCTTTGCAAAAAAAATTAGATAATATGCTAGACCAATTGCCATTCCCTTCAGAAGTATAAGTGGTACCATCAAGATGGAGCTGGTAATCACAGCGCCCGCATAGTTCGACATTATTTATGCACGTCTTCCAAATTCATGGCTTGACACTTATGGCCCTATTTGTTGGCCTCCACGATCGCCATGTTTAAATCCTATGGATTAATTTCTGTGGAGCAGTGTAAAATACTGCATTCCCGACGGGCACAATATCGGACGTCTTCGACTTTAATCCGAGGCAGACTATAGAAAAAGTAGTGGACAAATTGAATTTGAGGACTAACCTCTGCATCATAAATAACGGCGCGCACTTTGAGCGGTTTAAATAATCATAGTGAATTTGTCATCTTATTATTGTTAGAACAATAAACAATTTTCAATATTTAAAGAATTAAAATGACAATTAGCAATACAATCTGTCACTGATTATTATTTCAACTGTTTTTCAAAGCATACGCGATTTTACAAATTAATTACAAAAATTTTCGAATGTCATCATGTTTTTGGGAGAAGAAGGTTATGTTGGTTATCAATTTTAACAGCTATTTTATTTTGTCTAGCTTATGGTGTAACAATCTAATATGGCGGCCGGCCGTAAGAAATAAAAAAGTTAACTTTGCAGCTTGAAATTTAGAAGGTGTAGAACATTTCTGTCAATGTCATTCTACTGACAGTGACTAAAAACATAAAGTTACCAAGTTTAATTCAAATAGCTTCAATTTATTTCTAGAATCACAATTTCAGTTTTTCGTTATAAATCAAGGACGAATCAAAATATCCAGGCTTTCTTTTCAGATTTTCAATCGCCATACAAAAGCGCAATTTTTCTCTAATTTAACCGACCTCGTATATCTTACCGTATCCGAGATGCCAATGGTGAGCATCGAAACCACCCTGTATGCTGTTCTGTCTTAGATATAAAAGCCGGTTCAGAGTGAAAAAGTTTATGTCTAGAAAATATGTGTTAGAAAGAATGCTTTCATATCTAAAAACAAACCAGTTTGCAGAGTAAATTCAAGGGGGGCTACGAGCCTACCATTCCAAAAATAAGCAACCTAGAACACATATAACAAGATGCTGTGTCATGTCTTTACCTCATTACCTATTTCTCAGAAAACACAGGAAAATAACAAGTTAGAAATTATTAAACAATGAGTATATCATATATTATATCAAAGGTTTGTACAGGTACATGCCGTCAAATGAGAACCAGCACTCAATTATTTATCATAAAAGGGCCTCGAGTAGTTAAAACCTATTTCTCGAGCCACCACTGACTAAGTATCGAGAAAAAAAGGTTAGTCAATACTATGTAGTTCATAACACCAGTAAAATAAATTATTAAATTACTAAAAAATTGGACACAGAAGGATTACAATACAACTGCATCTATTTTTCACAAATCTAAGTACTTTGCAATAAAATTATAACTGTTAACAATCTCGACTACTAAGTGCACGTATGCATAATTTTACTTTAATTCGGCGACGAAATTGAGAAAGCCAAAAAGGTTTATCGTCGCGTTAACCGACGCCAAAAGGAAGCGAAAAAATAAAACAGCTACGCTGACGTCAGTAGTGGACAGCTCAAAGAACTGGACGTTGAAACAGTTGGTACCATACGAATTTTTCCTAAAAAACGTCGAAGTAATTGTTTTATACACAGCCTTTTTTTTGGAACGTCGTATCTTTAAGAGATCGTTAAAGGAGGTAACGAAGTTAATTTTTCCCGTATAAAACGATAAGAGATACCTCACAGTATTCTCAAATAAGTTATTAACTATTGTTTATATTTTAATCCGACTTTCGTTGAGTTATATTGCGAGAAAACGGTACCAAGATTTAATTATAAGAGTAATTTTAACGCCGCCCTATTTTCATTGATCACAAAACGTCTGCACGTCCCAAGCTACTGTTGTCGGCTAGCGAGAGTGCATGATCTAGAAATGCAATTAATGGCGTCTTTCCAAGAAAGCTTGACCACTTGATACAGGAGTTCCTGTGTTATAATTCTGCATAAAACATTTTTCTGCATTGAGAATATGCTGGACTAAATTATAGTACAAAATAATGCAAAGGGATAACAGCAGCACGATTGGATTCGATTTATTGATTTATAATTGAATATACTCTTTCTTGCACACACAAATCGACTAACTCAGGTGGTATTTATGTTTAGACTACTTTCTGGAGCTTCCAGACGTATTCTCATAACTTATAGTGATATTTATTAGCATTGGAAAACTACTCATCGTAAATAGCTTTTATTTTAACATTTAAATCGTTGTAGACAATGGTGTTGAATTATGGTTTTGACAGGTCAGTAATGATTAAAATATAGGTTACTTATTGTGATTCATCGTCCTGTTTTAACTTCCGAAGCTGCATATCGAAGCTAGAGAATGAGCCATGCTGTAGTAAATGTTTTCAAAGCTGGTAATAGACTGCTTACTATTACGTTTCCTTCTAAGAAGTGAAACCCCTTACTTCACCCCCTCATGCACTTTGGTTAGCCGACGGCAATACCTTTGTTCAAACAAGAAAACAATCCAGACCACGGCTACAAAATTCGCAAGGCTAATTCCTGGAAATGCTTCCAAAAATGCTGAAATAACAATGTACATACCAGTGATAACTGCACTATTCAAGGAATTAAAATAATAAAACGAAGCTAACAAACAATTAAATTCAAACGTGGGGAAGACCAAACGCAAGTCATAAACTGTAACTCTTCAGGGTAGTAACTTTTCAAGTCAAATGGCATAATTTTAATCTAGGAAATTCAAGCTCACTTTTCTGAAGTCTTAAATAAACTTCCTGTATATGTAGATACTTAGAGACACAGATAAACGTTGCTGTCCCATAAATTCTCTTTGAAGTAACTATTTCGATTATTAAATAGCTTCGTCGTATTTCTACATATATCTAAAAGAAAGCAGTTTCCCGAGTAGGAAGAATTAAAAATCCCTTCGAATGATTTACAACAGATGTATGGTATAAACTAGAGATCCAGTTCCTGAACGCTGATAATAAGCGCATGCTTATAATTCAGAACGACACATAAATCTTCCAGCATGTTCGCATTTTACTTCAATTATACGCAGAAATGTGGAATGAAACTCGATCCACTTAAGATGTTTTTGTAGAAGATTTTTTCGATTTCCTTATATCGATTAGATCTTCATTCTGTGGATTGTGCAGTTAAATACAATCAATGTCCATTACTTTGGCATCTTTTACAGCAATTCCTAAGAGTTTTTCTACCATAATATAATAGAAAATGTCGGCAATTCCTATGGATGGTTATCTCAACAAACATTTTTTGTTATTTATTGCTAGTTTAAAAAGAAATATTTGTATGAAATTTTACTTTCCGATATCTCAAGAATATACAGAATGTATTTAATCTAAATTTAACGCCTCTTTGCAAAATAACCGACAATACAGTAAATTACTACAGGCTTTAAATCTTTTAACAATTCTGAAGTGTTAAAATTTTATAATTTATAAAAAAATGTTCAAAAGCTCAAAAGCAATTAAGCATTTGTATTTGAGTTTATGCAGGGCAAAAGGGTTCATAAACTGTTTTTCAAAGATCATTAAAACCAGTGTTTGGGGTTGTATGATTATAGTACAATTGAAAAACATCTACGCATGAAATTATAGAATAATTTATAACCAAATCGTTCTTAACGCATTTTTTGTGCAAAAATCCGTATATAATTGTAAAACTGCAGTACTATACAGAATACACGATGATTCACGGGAGAGGCAACCCAAAATATGTATGACAAGGTTCCGCGATATACAGTGTGATCATTTTATCTTGTAACAAGTAGGTAGGCTACACCTCTCACATTTTCATGAAATTCATATTTAACTATAAAAAACATTTTATTTAATTAATAATATTTTGGACAGACAAATGTCAACAAGTGTTTTGTCAAAACTTTTCAAACTTCTGTACAAAATTGTTGATTTTTATAGATTCTTGTAATAACAATCACTTTCAATGTATTCTAATAATATGCATAAAGATACCCGCATAGAGACCCCTTCCATCATATAAGGTCTTTTAGCGTTTGGAAAGAAATTTGCAGCTGTATGGACAGTTTTCTAAGCCAAAGGTGAGGCAACGACATATCACAACTGTAGAAGCTCAAGCGGCAGTTATCTAACAAGTAACTCGTAATCCCTATATATACCAACGAACAGCGACAAGAACTGTAGGCTTTAGCCAAAGTTCAGTATTTAACATTTTAAACTCAAACCGCTTTCATCCTTAATTGTTGATTACTTGTATGGGAAGGGTTGTTCCTGCCCTTGACACTGCGGCCTCTTGGGCCTATTGTGCATCCCTGTCGCTAGTCGCTGTAAAGTTTGTTGATCAGACTGGCTTGCGGTTGTATCTCGTTGGGATTAGTGCCCTCAAAGATTTGATATCTTCTACGAGCTAAGGTTTCGCATTGGAACATTATGTGGGAAGCTGTTTCCTCTTCCTCGCCCCACAACCTGCATATAGGACCTTCGTTAAATAGCCCTATGATGTAGAGGGATTGTCTGAAGTGCCAGCGTCCCGTTAGGCGTCCTGTCACTACTCCAATTTGAGTCCTACTAAGTTGTAGGACTGTTTTGGTAAGCTTGTAGGGGTGGTTACCCATCATAGCTTTACTTTGTCTTTGTCGAGGTGAGAGTCTCTAGTGTTCCGAATGTTTGGTTACGATGCATTCCTAAACTGCTCCTCTCACTGTCCGCTTAGTTAGACCGACGACAGGTTCAGGCCCTGTGAACGGTGTTTCAGATCCTAGTTTTGCTAGTTTATCTGCGTTTTCATTTCCTTCTACGCCTCTGTCACCTGGCACTCACACAAGTTTTACCTTGTTAAAGTTTGCCAGTGTTAGGAGACTACGAAGGCAATTCCAAGCAAATTTCTACTTAATGTGGTTTGAATTCAGTGCTTTCAAAGCTGCCTGACTGTCAGAGATAATAAGGATGGTTTTGTTTGTATAGCCCCTTTTTATGTTTTGCTGGTAGAATTGCGTATGTTTCATCTTGGAATATTGTGGCAGTTTGGCCCAAAGATATGGAGGTATTATACCTTAGTCTACTGCCGTATACGCCAGCTCCGGTTCCGTTGCTTGTGCTTGAACCGTCTGTATACCATACTAAGCTTTTATGAAAGTCTGGTGGTGCCCCTTGATCCCATTCTTCAAGGTTTATTCGTACTTCCAAGGGTTTATGAAAAGAGTATTTTGTTAACATGTAGTCCGTTCCCATTTTAAATTTTGGGTCGGATATTACATTTATTATTTTAGAGTGTCTCCATGTGTGTTGGGTGGTTCACCAATTACCCGTGTTTAGGCGATACTCTCCCATGAGTGCCTTGCCCTTGATTATTATATCAAGAGGAGGAAGTTGCAGGAGAACTCTTAGTGCTGCTGTCGGAGTGCTTGTGAATGCTCCAGTTATACAGATACAAGCCAGTCTTTGAACACTAAGAAGCTGGTTTATTGTTTGTCTCTGATTTACCTTGGACCACCGTACTAGTGAACCACAGGTTATTGTTGGTCTTATCACGTTGTGTAAAGCCAGTGGACCATTTCTGGCTTTAGTCTCCGTTTATTTCCAAAGGCTCTTCTTGCCATCATCTAGGTTGTTTTTGCCTTATTAGTTATTCTTTGCAAATGTTGTCCAGGTCAACTCGGTGTCTAGAATCACACCCAAGTATTTGACCTACCCCTTGATTTGCAAAGTTTTTCCGAAAAGTTCCAGAGGATTTATGCCTCCGTGATTTCTCTTCCTAGTGAATGGTAAGAGGCTAGTTTTTGCAGGATTTACTGTAAGGTTTTCCTTATTACACCATGTCTCGACCTTACCCAGAACAGTTTGAATTATTTCTGAAATTATATTGCCATGCTGACCCTCTATAAGGACAACTATATCATCTGCATACCCAAGGGTTAAGTAGCTTTCGTTATTCAGGTTTGTGAGGAGTTCGTTTATAACCAGATTCCAAAGTAAGGGGACATCCCCTGGTTGCCGACACCTCTATCTCTTTGCCGCATAATGTAGCTTTTACTTGTCGGATTTGTAGCATGTTTCTTATCCACCTACATGAGGTGTCGTCAGTACCATGTCTCTTAGCCGCTTGAAGCATTGATTCAAAGGAGATATTATCAAAGGCCCCCTGTATGTCAAGGAAGGCTCCTAAAGCGATTTCCTTGTTTTGTAGGCAGCTCTCTGTTAACCAGGGTATGGAGAGCGCTTTCACATGATTTATCTGGTAGGTAGGCATGTTGGTTTTGATGTAGAGGTTTCTCTATGAGTGCCCCTTCCCTTATATGCCTTTCTACCAGTTTTTCCATCGTTTTAAGAATGAAGGATGGTAGACTTATTGGTCTAAATGCCTTAGCTTGGGTTGAATTTCGACCCGGCTTTGGTATGAAGACCACTTAGACAGGTCGCCAGGTTTGAGGTACATGGCTAGGGCCGAGCTGGCTCGAAATAGCCTACACAATACCGTTATTAGGACTTGCTTCCCTTCTTGTAGCATTATTGGAAGGATGTCATCAGCTCCGGGACATTTATAGGGCTTTCAGCTTCAGCTTTCATCCTTACGACGTCACATTAGTGAACCCCTTACCACAGAATAAATACCTTAGGTATTTATTCTGTGCCCTTACTGTAGATGATTACCCACGTTTAATCAATTTCTGCCAATTCTTAAAGAACGACGTTACTACTGATTCACTGTTTTCTGACAAGGGGGCTTTAGTAACAATGGCTGTGTAGATACAATTGTCATTTCTATTCACAAGATAACCCACATTGGATTCGGCAAGCACACGTTCAAGAATTTTTACTGTAAATGTGGAATGTGGTATCACTGACAACTTTACCACTGGTCTCCACTTCTTTGAGGGCAGTTTAAATGGGGCAATGTTTTTACATCTCTCATAAATGTTTTGCTTCAACTTTAAGAAGACATTCCTCTTTATGTTAGACAGCGTATGTGGTCTCAAAATGATGGACTCCTGCCTACGTCCATAGAATTGTAAGCAACTACCAAGATGAAACTTTCCATAACAGATTAATTGCATGAGATGCAATTCACCCTTGGTCTTTACGTAGTCTAGACTTGACTTCGTTAGATTTCTTTTTGTGGGGTAAAGTAATAATCGACGTCTACGAATCTCCCGTAGAAACTCGTGAAGATTTACGTGAAAGAATTATTGAATCATGTAGGTCAATCACCCCATAAATGCGAACTTCTGTTAGAAATTCTCTTCTGCGGCGGATTGACTTATATGAACAGCAAGGTGGACGGCAGTTTGAACATTTATTACGTCATTAATTAATGTTTTTCTTTTTGTTTTTACTTGATTTATTTTCTTGTTGATTTTTTTGTTATGTCAACATATTTTTATGCTGTCTTAGCTTTCTCTGTTTGATGTCTTTGTTTTGTTTAAATTATGGGAAATAAATATTGTAAATGTACATACGGCAAAACTTCATCTTATTTATTAGTAAATAGTTTCATTGTACCGTGAGAACAATAAAAACCCAAGTCAAAGATGCCCTCGGAATTTTAAAGTGTTGTTTTTGATTAATCTAATTATAAAGACATAAATATTATAAATATTTTTAACTGTCATACATTAATAATTGACAGTTTACATTTCAAATTTAATTATGTTATTTATTTAATGAATTGACTACAGCAAAAGGCATTACAATACTGTGAATTTCTAGATTTTAACAATGGAACATAAAATGAATGAAAATGATGCAACATTTATTTCAAACCTGTTCCACAGAATTTCAACAGCGTTATGTGAATGAGGTTGCAAACTTCACTTATAACAATTTCTATCAAATTGCCAAGATTATTGTATATAATTTTGACAAAGTGAAGACCAGGAAGACCTGTGAAAAAAACTGCAGAAGTTATTGATAATGTTAAGTGTATCATGGAAACAACTCCTTCTAAGCTGGTCAGAAAAGTAAACCAAGAAATTGATTTGTCTTACGGTACTTCTCGAACAATTAAAAAAACGATTTGAGCATGTTCCCATACAAAATGCAAATCGTTCAATTTTTACCGCGTGATTTCCAACCTTTGTTTTAATTTGACAAAGTTTATTTACAATCTACTTTACATAGAAGTATTAAGTAAATATGTTAACAGAAATTATATTGCTAGGAAGAACCATCTATCGATGATACTCCTTAAGGATACCCATTCATAGCAGAGTGATCACAGCAGATCGCGGGGCCATGTCCTCTTTAGACGTTTTGTGGGTGAGTGATCAATGGACAGCTGTTGAACTAATTGATTGCTATGTCCAGGAAGCTTCTGGTGGTAATTCGTTGCGAATCTTCTAATTTCGTCAACGACGAGTGGAATCCCGAGGTCATCGTGCCAGGTTTGGTTGGTGACGTATCAGGGCACATCAACCAGTGCACGAAGTACTTTGGACTGGAATTGCTGAATTCTTTTTCTTCGCGTTGGTTTGGCACATCCCCATAGTTGTATACCAAAAATCCAAATTGGTTTTAGCATAGTCTTGTACAGTATTAGTTTGTTGCTGATTGACAATTTAGACTTCCTACCAAGAAGCCAGTACATTTTACTTCAGATCCAATAGTTGGCGTTTAGCTAGTCGACATGTAGTCCTAGATATTCAGTTTCTGTTTTTACTGGTACAGGTGTGTCTTTGATGTTGACTGTTGGGCAGATACTGGTTCTCGTGGTGAAAGTCACTTCAGCTGATTTCGATTGATTGATTTTAATTCGCCATTTGTCAAACCAATGGCAATAACAATGTTCTCAGTTTCTGGTAAGTCAGCGGAATATAAAAGATAAAGGAACGGTCCCAATACACTGCCCCGCAGAACACCGGATCTGATAGGAAAGTGCGTAGATAACTCGTTGGCGTGACGGAGAAATATCGATCGGACAAGTAAGATTTAAGCAGTAAGTAGTAATAACTTGGTAATAACGTTATTAATTTGTAGAGCAACCCAGTGTGCCATACTTTGTCAAACGCCTGAGAGACGTCTAAGAACACAGCAGTGCCAAATTTATTTTTCAAGACTTTCCCATATAGCGTTGACAATCCTGTGCGTCTGCTGAGTAGTGGAATGGCATTCGTGAAACTCAAATTCATGTTGAGGCAGTTGCATAAATATATCTGTATTTTCTCGAAGCTTTTTGAGGAAGAGCTTCTCAAACACTTTACTCATCAATGGCAACAGGCTAATAGGTCGGTAAGATGTCACATCTTCTGATTTCTTCCCAGGCTTAGGTACCATTAAGATATGTGCGTACTTCCATATAATAGGATAATATGAAATGGTTAACATGCGATTATAAATCGTTGTACGTAGTGCGATGGCTTTTCTAGGTAGCATCTTCAGTACTTTTCCCGTTATTAAGTCAAAACCTGGTGCTTTATATTGGTTTCACTTATGCAGTTCGAACGAAACCTCCGCTGGTGAGAATAGCTTTACGGGAAGTTACATTTGGCATGGTACTTAAAAGAGTTCTTCGATTTCATCATTATCTATATTTGGTGTAACTTCAAAAGGATAAAAGACATTGGATGAATGTGCTTTTTCTTTATCAGATCTTATCCACTGGCCATTTGTTTTCCTTTGAGTCGTATGGCAATTTGGGGTCCCTTCAATTGCTTGGTAGCGCTGCATATTGTCTGATCTTCTTGCTTTAAATTTATAATATATTCAGCGAAGTTAGTAATTTGTGCTTCTCGTAGTAATGCACGAAGTCTTCGCGTTAAACGATTATAGATAAGTTTATCGGCAACACTACGCTTTCTTTACCATCTTCCTCTAGCCCGCCGTTTCTCAGCGATCAAATCTTTGATATAAAGAGGTATACTGGTACTATTATATTCTTGGTTAGTTTAGTCAGGCATAGATTCCCATGCTGCCTCTTGAGTGAGAGTTTTTAGATAATCACTAGCCGCATCTAGGTCTTCGGGTTCTTTTATATGCAATTTGAGATTTATTCTACCATCGAGGTGCTGTTGGAATCTACAAGTCTACGATTTAGTTCTTATTTAATAACACTGGTGCTTCAATTTATTATAACTGGTACATGATTTTTGATTTAAACATGATTATTCCCTTATCTAAAAAACAATAGTGTCAGTAGTAAACCACAGAATCTAGAAAATTTACAAAATCCTATTTCACAAAAGTTAGATGAACTTACCCCTGATGTTCTGGAGAATACGTTTGAAAATCTTAAGAGAAGAGTACATTTATGCTTAGAAAACAATGGTCAAGATTTTCAACATCTTTTGTAAAATCGTTTATTTACTTTGTTACATAAATATATACGCAATAATTTTATTTCAAGAAACGGTTATTTGCATAGATCATCACTGCATAACCTCACTACTTCGACCACAGGGACCACAGAACACTTGAGATGGTAAAGTAACCTTGAATACATCTAACTGAAGGTATATAGACAAACACTGGTAAAATAAAGCGTTAATTTCTAATTTGTATCAAATAATTAAATAAGTAACTTAATAAAATATGAAATATAAGTTGTCAATTATTAATGACTGATACTTAAAAATATTATAATGTTTACTTACATCTTTACATTTACAGATTAATCTAAAACAAGACTTTAAAATTCCAAGAGTGTCTTTGGCTTCGGTTTTTATGTTACAAGATACAGTAATCACCCTGTACAAATATTTATCGACGGTATAACAATTTATTAATTGAAGAGTAAATTGTCAAGACTATGAAATAGGCATGTCGATTTATAATATCGTGAATAAACAATTAGACTCAGCGAATTCTAAATTTTTATTGTCGGTATTATAAATCAGAGCTTGACAGTTTACAAGATAGCGTGCGAGAAGCCATGTTGCTGGTGCCACATAGCAGTCGTGTATTTAGGTCTACTTCTTCAAACAAGAGTGACAATGTCAAGAAAAATATTTAAATGTATTTCACCTGGTAAGATCATATTGTTTTTTTTTTATTTGAGTAAATAATATTCTAACTTTGTTTCAGTTAAATCAGCTTTACTTAAGCCACTAAACTGTCAAGCATATCAACAAGCATCTCTGATTCATAATATCGCCAATAAACATTTAGATCAGTATCTTATGATATGTCTAGTGAGTTGCCTATTGATGGAATAGTAGGCTCGTACTTTCCCGTCTTTTCTCCCAACACCCTAGTCCGGATGAAATCTTTCATTTTATTAACCCGAGTTAAATAGAACCATATCTTTTATATTTAATTCTATATGATGCTCCATAAGAAAGAAGAAGAAAACGTACATGTTTTAAACGCAAATCTCCGTAGAAAAGTTTAAAATAATCACAATTTCAACAGGTTCTTTTTTGTTATATATGATATTTTTAACCTTTACGTTTATTGTTGTAGAAGTGTTATTTATTGTTTGATGTCAATGTATAGTTGTGTTCTAACAAATGCTTAGCGTAGTTAGACTTTACTGGCTATTTGTATTTTATGAGCATATATGATCATTTAACCCAATTAACAATTTCTGATTGTCTCGCGTACGTATTCAAAATTACAATGTGAACAGTTTAATTTGTAAACATCTGATTTTAACATATTATCATTGGTTTTATTTCCTGGAAGAAATAAGGGGTTGAAACCGTTTTGTGTTATTTTAAAAATTACTTTAAATGTACTTATGTTGATTATAATTTTAATTTTAGCAGTTTTTTCTGAAATATTACCATAATAAGCAATTTAACATTCTCAGGGTGGTCTTCTGGGTACGTTTTTTGTATCGCTGCATGTTGTTGCTACTTTAACAGGTAATTTTGCTTTATTTTATTTAACTAAATGAAATATAGGATGTTCGGTTTGCAAAAAAATAGATAAATGAAAAATAACTTTAATAAGTGCTGCGACATTTACAATCTCAACAACGACTTTGTCTCAACTACTGTAAAATCACATTTTCAATATATACAACACAGTTTTTCAGACTTGAATTAGGTAATAATATTAAAAAGTAACAAAGATTTTGAAAGCGCCATATTATTATTTTTGTTGTTTATTAATATTTTCTCAAACAATTTAATAGCGCAAATATAAGATTTAGACTCCGGGAGCATATACAATTTTGATTCTTTATTGCTAAAGATCTGGTAACCGTATAGCATCTTCTGTTTAAATACAAACGTAAAATTATTAGCCTGGGAATTTCTGAAAAGCATTCTGGAAAATTATGGTTTTATGCAACCCCGTATTTCAAAATTTTTATTGTCAATTTTTGCTCCGTTATGTAAACATGACATTTTGGTAATAGCAATCCAACAGAAATAATTACACTGAAAGGAAAGTGAAAAAGTTTCACTTTAAAGTCGAAATTAGGGCCATTTTCTAAATTTCTAAATTACTAAAATTACTAAATAACGCTCTTCCGCACAACAAAGAGCAAACATTTGTTTCCGCGTTCATATTGAAACCGGCGTCGACAGACAAAAACTATCGCTTTGTGTTTTGAGGTTTGAGTACACATTAGAAAAACCATCACGAAGCCTTTGTCAGCTGTAACAAAAGACAATTATTCACAGACTGACTAATGTCAAATTAGTAACAAAAAATTATCCACTAAACTGCAGTTGACACGTGGCGATAATTTTGATTTATGGCCAACATTTCCTTTAAAAATTATCCTTAATGAGTTTTTGATGCTCTACAGTCAATCGTAAGATTGATTAAGTTACGATTTAGCCGCTTCTGCTTATATTTCAAGGTACGAAAAATGAAATATGGCAAGAAGAAATACAAAATTAATTAACCTCGTCGTCCTCATAGGAACTTTGGTAGCTCTACATTCCGTAGCTCTGTGGGCGAAACTTACACCCTCAACCCCAATCTCTTACAACTATAAAGATACGGAATCCACTGAACCCGAAATTTAAAATTCTGTCATCAAATGGTTTGGGTACCATTCTCGACGTTTAAAACCAAACGTAAAGGAAACGTTGCATTGATTGCGGTTTGTGCCCTGGGTTTTGGTTCTAGTTTCTATTCTTTCGGATGGAGGCAAATCAGGAAGGAAATTGAAAATATGAGAAAGATCGCGTTGGCTCGTAAGGAAGGGTATGAAGTTTATGAACGATAACAGTTTTAATATTTTGTTATGTATCACAAATTTGTTTGAAATATAATTAAAACAATTTAGAAGTTTTCATTACCAACGGAAAACCCCATTATTTATTTTGATGATTATGTTTCAGAGGGTTGCTTCCGCTCTTAAAGCTACTCAGCTTTACAACAAATTGTTTTTAATCATTCAACATAACAAATTAATTCAACTAATCTATATGTTAGTTATTAAAGTGACACAATGTTCCAAATCACGTATATTTTCGTTAATTCTTTCGTGTCTTCATCATCATTGATAGCCTTTCGTCCCATTGCTGGGCATCGGCCCGTTCTCTGTCACGCGTTTCTCCCCAGCGCTAAGGTAGAAACACGAGGACCTACAGTTTAACGTCGAATCCAAACGACAGAAATTCCAGAGAAGGTTTTCAGCATTACGATCCCACCGTTGCAAACCGGATTGGGAAATTATGTGTGGCGGGTTACAGCAAACCACGGTGCCAGACAGTGAAAGTAAAACTGAAGATGGCGGATGTCATGAAGATGATATTGGAAATATCGTCGGCCTGACGACCACTGTGCCGGTTGATAAGAAAAAACATCTGCTGGAAAATGGCTGGGTATCTTCGAAGAACTACGATTTTGCGGCATATGCCAAACACCTCAAGAGGAAATTCAATCACCAGTGACTGGACACATATTCACCATGGTTAGCTTACTCAAGGCGGCTCAAAGGTTCTTTCTGTAAATATTGTGCGTCAGCCAGCATGATGAGAGGTGGTTAAGGTTCTTTCATCATCAGACCTTTCACTAAGTACAAGGACATTCATGATTATTGGAAAGCACATTTACAGGCCCAGGGGCATAAGGCTGCAATGCAATCTGCACAATCGTTCATAGAGGTCGTTCCAGTGGACATCCTACTTCACCAGTCTTGCAAAAATTAATAGAAAACAAAAAGTACTGTCCTCCGCTGTTTCGTGCGTGATTTTTTCCGGCACACATGATTTACTTCTCAGAGGCAAAAATATGGATGAAAGCATACTTATACATTTATGCCGTTTACGCATCGAAGCACCGATCACCTATCATACAAAAGGAAATAATGATCTATGTGGGACTATAATCAGGGAACAAATCGTCACAAGGATTAAGGAAGCTTACACTTACAGCATTCTGGCTGAAGGAACCGCGAATATTTCGGGTTAAGAATAGCTATCTATTGGATTACGTTTCTTCGATGAAAAGGTCAACACAATCTAAGATGTTTTAGGCTTCGTAGAGCTTGAAAGGCTTGCTGCCAAAAGTATTGCCAAAGCCATTGAAGATTATGTGACAAATTTAAACAAATGGAATAAAAGTTCTTGATCTTGTGCAACTTTTTACAATCGAAGGAGAAAGGAAATTGTGGTTCAAAATGTGGAATGAGGTAAAAGAAGCGCCAGATATCATCGACGTTTTAAAAAAGAGCGAATTGTTTTTTCCAACAATTAGAAAGGCGCTACTGATTTTGCTTTCACAGCCCTGAACAACAAGCACTATAGAGCGTTCATTCAGCTCCCTTCGCTGAATTAAAACGTGGCTTAGAAGCGCTATTGGTGAAAATAGGTTAAATGGGTTAGCCATGCTAAGCATTTATCGTCAATGGGTTTTCGCAAACAAGAAACAATAAAATTAGTGGAAGTTGTAGTTACTGTTCAAAAATTAATGTTATTAATAAATAATTTTTTTTGTGTTTGTGTATTATCGTATCCCCCCCTCATGGACCCCCTTCCCCCATGGAAAAAGTTGAATTCAGAAAGCAGCCACCCCCCTTCCGCTTTGAGCTGGATACGCCCTTAGATTTATGTATACATAATTACTATGTGAACAGTTTAATTTGTAAATACCTTATTTTAACAAATCCTTAGTTCTATCTTTTGCATTGAATAAGGCGTTGAAAGTGTTTTTTGTTGTATTATAACTTATTATTTAGTTATTATTTAGCCAGTTCAGCAATCAGTTGCTATTCACAGTTGAGTCCACAATTAATTAGTTTAAATGTACTTGTGCTGATTATAATTTTATCATATTTCTCCGATATATCACCGAAATATGGAATTGAAATATATTTAACATTTTCAGAGAGATCTTTTGAATATATTCTTTAAATTACTAATTTATAATCTTTCTTTTTCATTAGTTTTTTTAAATTTAATTTTCTAACTAATTCTCTAATGTCATTGTCAAAAACATCAAAATCAATTGGGTGTAATTGAAATTTTAGCAGGGTATTCAGAAAATATTCTCGAAGGAAAACATTTCAGTTATGCAAAATTTTAAATTGCCAATTTGTTAAAAGAACTGTCAACAACAGACAAACATTCAAATTATAATACAAGCAAATATAATAATTCACTGCTTGCGACAATTAAAGAAAAACCCGCAATAAACAATCTAATCTCTGTTAAAGCAGATAAAGTTAATACTTTAGTTATTTTACATAAAGATGATTACATACAAGAACTTAATAATTTTGTAACGACCCACGAAAAAATTATATTAAAGCTGTATGGAAGAGATTAGACGAAATAATAATTCAAAGCGGGAATTAAATTTTGGGTACAAACAAAACTAAACTCAAACAATAATAGATGACCAAAGAAATATTAAAATTAATGGACTAAGCTGAGGCAAGGTGCGAATTTAGTGTTAACACGTATGTGGTTATACAGGGAATTTTTCTTTTTAGTATACATAGCCTATGTATACTTTTAAAAGAAATGCGTCAATTTTGCCTATTGTGTAGGCAACCAACTATACAGACAACTCAAGCATGGTGTGACCACAGCAATCAAAATTCAATGCTAAAAAATAAAAAAATCTTTATTTAGTGTCAAACAATTGTTAGAAAAATTAAATCAGAGGGATGCGTAATAAATTCCCATAAAATAAAAACTGAGAGTAATCACGTTTTAACCGAAGAAATGAAATGAAATATTTTATGCTACGTTGAATAATAATAATTAAAAAAAGTTTGCGATCGCCGGGAATTGAACTCGGATCAACTGCTTGGGAGGCAGCTATGCTGACCATTACACCACTTTGCCGCTGATGTATGCGTTTTGTGCAAAAGAAATATAATGTGCACGGACCTTACGGAAACATCACCCTGTCGATTTTTGTATTTAGCAAATAAATCATCATTTGTGCCCTATATACAGGGTGAAATACTTATTTAATATAACCACTACATCAACATAACCTTCATACTCAAATAATTCACAACTATAGTGACGTTTGTTTCTGATTTTTAGTTGTCGGTATAGTTGGTTGCATACACAATAGGCGAAATTGACGCGTTTCTTTTAAAAGTATACATAGGCAATGTATACTAAAAAGAAAAATTCCCTGTATATAAAGATGGGCTGCAATGGCAATATCAGCTAATATAGGCAGGTTATAGGTAGGAGATTATGGTTTATATTCCATAAGGTGTTTACCCGAATGGTTGCGTATTATTTACTTGTTATTGTATGTAGTTTACAAACACTGGGTCCTATTATTGTTGTTATATAAGATTAGTGTGTCTATGTAAGTAATTGTTGGAAACATTAGTGTAGTGAATATAAGTAGCTATATGAGTAGATAATGTGTACGGCATGATTAATCATTATTTACCTACCAATGATTCGGGAGGTAGTCAGTCGGCAGAGGTTGCATCGAAAATGTACCTAAGTCGAATTATTATTATTATTATGAATGTTACATCTATACCAGGATGGCATCGACAGACTTTTACGCGGGGGTATTGACACTAATGATACTCTCCCCTTCGCATGTGGGGCTGAGGCGCCCCCTCCCCGTGACTCCTGTGAGTAACAGAGAGACTGGCTGAACGTAGTCCAATAGCCTGAATCCCCCTGGAGGATTGGTGCACTAGAAAATATGCATAATAGTTGTAGTAATTAGCCTATGATTACGAATATCTGCGGCCATAGCAGCTAGCCGGCAGATAAGTATCTGTATCGTTTTCGAGCCCCAATCCAGAGACAGGGGGCTGGAGAAGTAAGTACAAATGCCCAATATTTATTGGCAGATCAGTGAGCCTGCCTGTGTTTTACAATCTGTGGCATGTTACCAGTGAGTTCTGATCGCATCCGTTGTTTGTTTACCCAGGAACTGCATAAATGAAATGCAGAAGCGCTGTAACCTTATTTAAATTTAAAATTCAGTAGTTTTTACACCCCCGCGTAAGGTCAATCCTAACATAACCGAAACAAAAAGACTGAGACGGTTCGAACTCGCGCCGCAGAGAATGCCAAATGAGAGGTGGCCAAAACAACTTTAGGAGTACAAGAAACCATAGAAAGTAGACACCTACAGGATAAATGGCAAGACAGAAAACCAACTTTTTTCCAATTTCCCGATCCCTTCCAAAAAATAGGACTTCGGCAACTCTTCAAAATATGCGTTTGTTGCAGCAATCACCTCATCGTTTGAGCCAAATCTTTTTCCGCCAAGCCATTTTTCATATTCGGAAACAGAAAATAAATCGCTGGCGCCAAATCTGCCGAATATGGTGGATGCGGAAGCAATTCGTATCCTAACTCATGAAATTTAGCCATGGCGACTACACACGTATGCACACGAGCATTGTCTTGTTGGAAAACAACTTTTTTCTTCGCCAAATGTGGTCGTTTTTTTCGTAAATCTTCGCGAAATCGGCCAATAAGCCTGCATAATACTTTCCGTTTATCGTTTTCCCCTTTTCAAGGTAATCGATGTGGATTACACCGCGTACATCCCAAAAAACTGTCGCCATGACTTTGTTGGCCGATAAAACCACCTTGGCCTTCTTTGGAGCCGGTCCACCATGACAAATTCACTGTTTCGACTGTTCCTTGGTCTCCGGTGTATGGTAATGGTCCCATGTGTCATCCACTCTCGTAATTAAAAATATTTCAGTAATTATAATTCAAATAAAATAACTCAGTTAACGTTTGCTGTTTTCTTATTTTCTGACTAATTTCATCTTCTGCTTCATAACTTGTAAATTTTCCGGGCCATTATTTGGGATAGCCATAAGATTGATGTTTAGAAACTTACAAATAGGGATAATTTTTTGAAATGGTAACAGTGTGTTATATCAACCTCTCCTTCTTTAAGGAACATATGGTGGACGGTAGTACAACGTCACAAATTTTATTATTAAAAGGCTCTTGAACGCTAAGCAACATGATTTTCAATCATATAAATATTACCAGTGAACTACAACTAAAAGTTATGCAACCCAACATACAGCCAATGTAATATCTGATGGGTCTAGAAACCTAATGCAGCCTTTTTTACAGGCAATGATATTCCTTTCTTTATCTTAGCCAAAATAAACGTAACTAATCGTGTTTTTCTGTTAGGTAGAACCTTAGCTAAGCTGTGATAACTGTGGCGCTGATCGTTATCCTAAACAACTAAAACTGGTTACACAGTCTTGGTACTATCCTGATTTTTAAAAAATTTAATTTATGTTGACACTGAGGTTGTGTGCAGATATTATTAAACAATGGAAGTGTACATATAATAAGGTGAAACAATTTCAGTAAATTGAATGCAAATGTATCCTAAATGCAGATTAGTTTTAGCCTATTCTTCACTACTTGGGCAAATTTTGACTTTTATTAACTTTCGAATCATTTCTTCGTTTAATTACAATCTTTAATATTTTATCTACCAAAAAATAATAGAAAACGCTTATTGTAAGGCGTTTTGGAAGTAGCAGTAATAAGTTACAACGTTGCAATGTATACAGGGTGTCAATTTGGAAAGGTACATTGCGTTATATATCTGGAAGTGAAATAGGTATAGCACTTTTCTAGAAACAATTTCCATACCATGGAAGGGGATTCACCATAGCTCATGAGGTAACCTTCCCCACTCAACCACTTGCGCTCTAGCTACCCCAACAAAAATATTTCAAATGGTAACACCCTCCTTGTGGTATCTCATTGAAAAGTTCTTACAAAACGCTATTTACTAATAGCAAAAACTGTTTATCTGATTCGTTTTGAAAAAGTACAATTTTCCCCAAGATATCCAGCTTCGACCACATTAGAATTGTTTTTTAAATCACTTAAAATCTGTTATCAAAAGTCAGCCTCAGTCCATTGCACTAGAACGACAAGGAATAATTTAGAAGTGCCGAGCTATTCCGCAACAAACCTTCCAAAACGTTTTTTCCGAAAAGATTCAGTTAAAAAACTGTTACCATTGAATAGCATTTTGTAAGAGTTTTTCAGTGAGGTATCTATCAGGAGTTGGGTTTTACTACCTGAATTTTTTTGTTGGGTAAACTATAGATCCTAAGGGACTGAATGTGGAAGGTTGTCTTATAAGTCTTAATGATTTTCCCTCTATACTGTAGAAACGCTTTCTAGAAATTTTCAATATCTTTTTTACTTTCAGAGATATAACACATTGTACATTTCCAAATCGACACCCTGTATAAAAATCTGTGTTTTTAAAGTTACCAACAATACCTTTTTATTTTGTTTTACTATCGCTAAAATATGTTGTCATAGAAAATGACGTAATTTGGCCTGTTACAATAAAATGATTACTGTTTATACGCGCGTTTAGTCAGTTGTATTTCGTACAATTCTACGAAGCGTAAGCATGATGGTAGTAAACTTCTAGGGCAAACGAGCGTGCAAAAGACCTATTTTATTTTTAGCGCAAAAACCAAAAGCCGTGTTATTGTTTTACTTTTAGCGCAGTCACCGTTGTGTTTGTTTAATAACACTCTGCTTAACGAACTTTACTTGTACTAATGATCCTTAATGTCGTTGCTCCACTTTATGCCGCTTTTAATGAAATGGAGCATGGTATCAAATTAACTGAAAATTTTAAGGCTTGCATTGAGTCACTTCCTCGTGAAACATAATTGCATTTTTGCAACCATTAACAACTAGACTGGTGAAATTATTACTTATTTAATGAAGGGAACATTGGGAGACATGAAAGTGTACCATCGTTTCTCAATACCACAGTCATAATTGAATTTAAAATTTCGAAAGTATATATAATAATTGGTAATGCATAATTATCAGGATTATTAGGTAAATATTCTGCAACGAAAGTACTTTATTGCAATAAAATATGCCGTCAATAAGTCGAATACACAGGATGAGCCAACTAAGTTGTCCCTCGTTAAAAATGATTGACGCAACCCAACATACATGTATCACAGCAACTAATATTATGGAATTTTTTATAGTATAGAAATTGATCATAGTATTTCTGTCAATTTAACCTTTTACTGTAGTAATTGACAGTTTTCAATATTAATTGTATTAGTATTTAATAAGAATAGCACACATTGGTGCAACCATACTATAGTAAAAAGTGGAAAACAACAAAAGTAGATAGCAAAAGTTTATTGCCTCCATACACTTCCACACATTTTCTAATTCGTTTTGGCAACGATTTTCGGACTCGAGCCAGCATGTCGGGTGTAATTGATGTATACACCTTGATTATTCTATTTGGAAATGATGCTCAGTTGCTAACGGAGTTCGGTAAACTATTTCTCTAAGTGTACCTCAAAGAAAAAGTCTAGTGTGATATCGCAACTTCTTGGTGGCCGTGGATACACAGCTCTTCTTCCAATACAATTTACTCCAAACTCTTTATTTAAGTAATTTCTAACAATCCAACTGTTGTGAGAACAGCCATTATGTTGGTACCAAAGATTTTCCAACATCCAAGTAAAATCTTTTGTAGGAAATCGAAGTAACGTTGTCCAGTTAATTTTTGTGGAAGAAGCTTGGTCCAATTATATGGTTACCTACTATCTCATCGAACATTTACAGAAAATACTATTTGAAAATGGATAACGCGTATCCAGAACGGATTCTCTTGTGCGTAATAGTGCGATTTATACCTATTAAACTCACCATTGTTTAAGAATTTTGCCTTATTCCTTCAATACACAATTTTAAGATGGATAAAAAAGTCGATTCTAAAATGAACGGCCAACCCACCTGTGATACATGTGAAGAAATCCTTACAGTGAATCGTATTGTGTGCCAGTGCCCCAAGTTTACAGTAGCCCGAACCAAACACGCTATCGGAGACTCTCTTCAAACAGCATTACTTAAAATAGCAGACTTAATTAACTACCTTAGAGAAATTGAAGTTTTTAATTCCCTATAGCATACACTGTGAAATGTGGTGCCATAAGACCTAACGGTTGAGGCACCAAAAAACTTCTTATAGAAAAAAAATTAACGGCATAATTGTAATCTTCTGTGAGGGTCGCATTTTTATGCAGTTCGTATACAAATGTAACGTGATACGGATGAAAAATCCATTTGCTTTCAGAATTCTTCAAACTGAGGTTGTACTAAGATTCACATGTGTGCTTAGATCGCTTTGACTTACATGGAGATTCTGGATTCTGGTCCTGCATTTTCTAGAAATTCGCCATTTTGAGGGTGTAATAGCCGTAATCTTCCACGCTGCCTAAAATGGTTGGAAGATGGGAAATTGGATAGTAAAGGATAATTTGGTAATTGGGTAGAATTGAAAGTAAAGGACATAATTTCTCCGGGATGGGGTGTTGGAGAAATTTAGGGCTTGCAAAGGGCAGGGTCGCCAATTCTCTGAAGACGTCTGTCCTTTCACCGGGATCGTGAACAAGTACCTCTCGCTACCCACCTTATTAGAAATATATACGGAAAAGCCACACTATAAGTAAAAATCGATGAGAATCTAGCAGCCCGACCGATAGCTGTCCAGCGAGGAGTGAGACAGGGAGATACTATCTCCCCGAAACTTTTCACATTGTCATTGGAAGATGTGTTTAAGCAATTCAGCTGGGATCAGAAAGGTATTAATATTGATGGTCAATACCTTAATCACCTCCGCTTCGCGGACGACATCTTATTAATTAGCAACAACTTAGAAGAGCTACAGAGAATGCTTTCAGAACTAAAAACCGCTTCGGAGAAAATAGACTTAACAATGAATCTAGCAAAGACCAAAATTCTTACAATAGGCGAAACAGTAGCTCACGTAGGAGATCAAATAATCGAAAGAGTAGAAGGGTATGTCTATCTAGGACACCAAATACAACTGGGCGTAGGAAACCAACAAGCCGAAATTAACAGAAGGATCCGAATGACTTGGGTCGCTACTGGGAAGCTCAACCCGGTACTTTAAATCCCTAAAATTTCCATCAATTTGAAAACTAAAGTCTTTAACGCTTGCATCCTTTACTTTAACTTTAACAAATAAAGCTGTTAACAAACGTGCAATAGAACGACTCATGCTGGGCGTTAGCCTTCGAGATCACTTACGAAATGAAGAAGTTCGACAACGAACGAAAGTGGAGGATGTGATAAAACGTGTCGCCACCTCAAAATGGTCTTGGGAGGGCACATTGCCAGGCAGGACACCACACGCTGGACAAGATATATTATGCAGTGGAGACCAAGACTGCATACGAGGAACGTGGGACGACCCCCCAAAAGATGGATGGACGACGTCAGAAAGCTGGCAGGTCGAAATGGTATCAGAAGACCATAGATTGAGAAGAATGCAAAAGAAAAGGGGATGCCTATATCCAGGATTGGATGTCAAAGGGCTGTTAAAGAAGAAGAAGAAAAAGAATTTTTTGAATTCTTTTCGTTTGTTCAAGAAGATTTAAGGAGTCTAAATATTTTTTGGACGGCGGTCTTCTAGTTGGCCAGCGCCTGATATACAAATTGTGGCCCGCAGTCGCATGTTCACAATATTCTCCAAAAATATATGAAAACATCTTACTTAAAATGTAAGTAAATCGACCGCTTGATACAGTATTATCATAAGTACGCAGCATTAATCAATTTAATTAAATTGTAGAAACAGTGTTTTGGTTGTCATATGTGTGTTGGATTGCATTAACCGCTTTTCAAAGGGATGAATTTAGCTGGCTTCCTCTGTCTGCACCAATTATGTTATAACCACAATATAACAAACTGTTTCTAATCTCAGAAATCATATAGAAAACATCGTACAACTCGTAAGAATCTAATAATTATAAAATAGTTTTACTATCTAGGAATAAAAGAGATTATAAACTATCTGTCAGTAAAGTTGTAGACTTAATTACAAATACATTTTTATGCAAGAAATATTAAATTTTAAAATTACAGAACCCCGAAGGGTCCCGGCACGCCGCCGGGACGCCGGCTAAGTTTCTATGCCGATTTGTATGTTTTTATTTTTCGACGTTTCGGCGTCCCTTGCGCCTCCTTCGGGGATGTTAGAACCGCCCGTCGATGCGCCGTACTTATGCGAACAGATTGAGCTCGCGACCAACCCGCTGCGATGACATGGACACGTGCTGGATGTCGATTCGGGTTTCGACTTTGGACGCCCCTGGCGGCCGAACGGTACGAGCTACAGGAAAGTGCCATAAGGAAAAGTTGTTGTCCTCGATGAGGCTAATAACATATCCGGACTGCAAATCGCAAAATTTTCCGGGTGCCTTCTTTTTTCCATCAACTTGTTATTTTCAATCATCTGCCATTTGTTTGTGGTTGAATATTTTTTTATGAAAATCAAAGATCAGACGCAGAATTAAAATACCTTTCAAATGAGGTGTCACTCGAACCCCATTGCTATTTAAAAAAAATAGTTTAAGATGGCGCCGAGCCACTATTTAAAATTTAAATTCGGGCTAAAAAGTAGTATTTCGCCTCCCATTAAAGCACATAACAATTTTTGAAAAAATATCAAGTCGTTCAAAAGTTAGTAGGGGGATAGGACATTTTACGACCGCATTGTATGGTATAGAAAAAGTACACAAACGGTAGCAAATTAAAAGTTCAGCTTATTCCTATAGATTTTTTAATCGTATTTGCCTTACTTCCTTGAAATCAATATCAATAAATACGAGGGCAGCCTTTTAAGTTCTTACAAACGACCACTAAGTGGCGCTATTGAGATGTGTCATTACTATTTTCGTAAAATATGGCATTTGTTATTGTGAAAAACAGTGGCAGGTTAGAAATTGACAGAGTAGTTTGTTTACAGTGAGCTTTTAATAAAAGCAATTTAAAAAAATAGAAATTTCACGTGAAGGTTTTCACTGGATGATTTTTTTTTTTTGATTTTACTAAAGACCTAACTCAACAACAATGCATAGAATCGCTTCGTTGAACTTTTGGTAAACAGAAACAAACTTTACATAGAATCAAAGAGCAACTGTATGAATTTTCACAGTGTACATTACAAGTGTTCAATGTGATTCATAACACGGCACACATCCCACCAGTAGTCTAACTCCCGCCATATTGTTTTCAGCATTTCTAGTCCTCCACGTATATCGTATGAAGAAATATCATGATGTGAGGTCGGGGGACCGTCGAGGTCACAGAAACGCATGTCCTGGGGACCGGCATGCCGTATCCACCGTCGGGGAACAACATCGTTCAACCATACTCGCATCGTCCACACTGGTTACGGCATTTCTAGTTCATTGCTGGTACCTCGCACAGATTTATGAGGAATTAGTCAAAAAACCGCTCTGAAATTGTCCACTCGTCTTATACACGCGGACGTCGTAAACATTTGCCCTTACAGATGCACCCTGTTGTTTCAAACTGCTCATTCCTCATGGCATCGACAAATGTCGGTCGAAGGATCCCTTCCACATTTAGCGTGAAAGGTCCTTTGTATTTTTTGTTATTTTAGCTCCACGATATTTCTTCAACGAACTTCTCTGATTTAACAAAAAATGTATAACTAGGCTCTGTTGTATTTCACATAATGAATTCACATCACTGTTAAATATTCATTTCATAAAATGAGCTTGGTTTATCATGTAAATTTCTTGTCAGTAAGTAATTTGAATATTTAAATTGCGTCGCTTGTAAAAGTTTACTTTAATGCGTTTGACGTGTTTACATTCAATATTGTTTTCAACCTTCATTTATTGTAGTAGGATATTTTGGATAGTTTGGATATAACCGACAAAAGTTCCTATTTTATGAATAAATTTTTTCTTAAGAAATCAATAAATCTGTTTGATTCCGCTTGACTGAATATATTGATCTCTTCGTGTGCGAAATTATCAAGTTATTGTTTATAGATAAATTGATTGGTTCTTCTGCACTCGAACGCCAATAATATTGATGAGATATCAAAAAAATGTCAAAGAATACTAAACATTGAAATGTACAAAATATTCATTATAACAGCAAATGGAAAGATCAATTAGAAGAATGTAAATAAAATATAATATTTAAATAAAAATTTCCATTAACATTGAGGCATGAGTCCCGCTGTCGTTCTAAGCTATAGAGTCTTGCTGGTAAAATTATTGCGGCTGTTGCGGCGAGGTGAATCACTGTCCCTTTAGCGATTGATTTAATGGACCAAAGACATGAAAATCGAAGGGGGATAAATTGGGATTGCAAGGCGGGTGTTCTAACACTTCCCAGCACATATACGTAAGCATGTCTTGAATCACTCGGGCTGCATAGGGGCGAGCATTATCATACAGAAGAATGACACCTTTTGTGAGTTTATCGGGACGTTTATTCTTGATGTCGAGACATAAACGTTTAAAGGTGTCCGCCTATCGTTCAGCATTGATCTTGACAATAATACACCTTGATAATAAAAAATACGGTTAACATTAGTTCTCCCACTGAAATTTGGATCGGAATTTTTTCGGTTTTAGAGAATCCGTAAGCTTCCACTGCATGCTCTGACGCTTCGATTCCGGTTCATAGTGATAGCACCAAGATTCATCACCGAGAACGATCCGGTGTAAAAGGTATTGCCTTTTCTTGGTCACCCATCAAATGCTGTAGTGGTAATGGTGAACGAAAATTATATTGGTCATCAGCAAGCAGCCATGAAATCCACTGAAGAGCAACTTTGTGATAACTAAGAGTATTAATTATGGAATGAACACGTCCTATACTGATGCTCATCATTTCAGAAAATTCTTTGAATCTAATGCGTCCATTTGCACCTAAAAAAATTTCCAGACTCCTCCCATTTTCTTCTGAAGTTACAAGGGCAGCCTATTAAGTTTTTACGACCACTAGGTAGCGCTACTGAGATGTGTCATTACTATTTTCATAAAACTTGACATTTGTTATTGTGAATACAGTGGCAGCTTATAAATTGACCGAGTAGTTTGTTTGTTTACAGTGAGCGTTTAAAAAGGCAATTTTGTGAAAAAATGGAAATTTTACGTGAATGTTTTTGTTGGATGATATTTTACAATTATAGTAAAGGCCTAACTCAACAACAATGCATAGAATCCCTTCGTTCAACTTTTGATAATGAAGCACCATCAGAAAAGACTGTTTACAATTAGTTTGCAGAATTTCTTCGTGATCGTACGTCCGTCAGCGATGAATTTCGTGAAGGTCGACCAAAATCGGTTGTTATTCCAAAAAACATCGATGCTGTTCGCAATATGATTGAAGTAGATCGGTATGAGTTACAGTAAGATAGAAGCATCCTTAGAAATATCGAAGACTGCAGTACATTCCATTTTGCATGTACATTTAGCTGTGAAAAAGATCTGTTCCTGATGGAGTCCGCGTAATTTGACCAAAGCTCAAAAAATGGCTCGTGTTACTTGGTGTAAGGAAATACTCAAAAAACTAGGATATATTCGCATGAACCAGAAACTAAACAACAATTCACTGTTAGGGTGTTCCAAGATGAACCGAATCCCACAAAAATTGTTCGTTCACGAAGGACTTCCAAGAAAATGATCGCATGTTTCTTCGGTTGTATCGTTCTTCATCATGACAATGTCAGCTCGCACACAGCACGTCAAACAATTGATTACGTGAAGCAAAAAACATCGAATTAATGTCTCATTGTCCGTATTCACCAGCCTAACGACTTCTTTGTGCTCCCGAAGTCAAACAAAAAATGCGTGGACGGCAATTTGCATCACCTCAAGAAGCTGTTGAAGCCTTCAAAAACCATGTTTTTGAGATACCAACTTTAGAGTGATAAACATTTTTCGAGAATTGTTTTGAACGCATGCCAAACACATACAGACAGGTATTTAAATGCAAATTCGCATCATCACCCGATGCAGAAAGCAACTGTGCTAAAAACTCTAACAACCAGAGCAGTTCGAATCTCAGATGCAGAACACCTACAACAAGAGAAAACTCATCTCTTGATGTCGTTAC
>JABXWE010003339.1:0-11219 GCA_014611495.1 Limonius californicus | reverse complement strand
TAAATACATTTCACCATCTAAATTTCCATTAAAGAAATGTGGACCTATTACAAAATCGCCAATAATACCGCACCACACGTTAAGAGAAAAAATTCTCTGAAAATGAGTTATCCTGATCGAGCGGGGATTGTCTTGGGCGTAATAGTGGCAGTTATGTCGACTAACCATGCCGTTGTTTGAAAACCTGGCTTCATCACAGAATAATACCATACTTAAAAATTCCGCATTGACGTTTAATTTCCGTCTATGAAATTGACAATACTGAACATGCTCATAATCCCTATCTTCAAGATTATGTATGGTATAAACATGGTAGGGCTGAAATTTGTTCGCCTTAAGAATATTGAAAACAGAACCTTTGCTAATGTTTAAGGCATTTGCAATCGCTCTTTGACTTGTATGGGGATTATTCGTAACCATTTCAATTACAGCTACTTCGTTATGTTCAACCGTAACTTGCGTGCCCTTGCTTTTGGTTTTGAAAATTGCCCATACTCTTGTAAATTCAGAAGAAGCATTCTAAATGTTTTGTCTGTTGGAATTCGTCTACCTGAGAAGCGTTGCGCATACAAAGTACTGGCAGCACTCGCATTTTTTCGACATTCACCCAGAATTAGAAGCATGTCCACTTTTTCAGCGTTGGAATACATTTTGCACCAAAGATTAATGTTCGATAATCTTTTTTTTTGCACGTTCAAGTAATGTGGCTTAACGAATTTGATTAGTAAACTGTCAAGTTAATGTAAACATGATTGCCCTGATCTTAATTATAGAAATATTTTGTTTTAAAATTATAGTCGGCATTGACATGTATCGTGTGTTACCTATTTAAAAAAATATAGGCTCGGAGTTTTAAAATGGGCACTCTGTATTTATAAGGTGGTTTAGGATAGTTGCTAAAAATTTAAAGATAATGTATCAGGGTTTATAGATAAAACGACAGTCAGAATTTCATCAATGAAACCATTTATTTTCCAGGTTAAACTTATAGATATAACAGAAAAATCTTCAGCTAGGTATTACCAAAAAACTAGATCTGACCTTTAGTTTTGTTCATATTAGATACTAGTTTAAATGTTTATTTTAATTAAATAAAATAAAATGATTGAACTTAATCCAGATAAAACTGTTACAGATTGTTGACCATGACGCTGGATAAAATAATCAATTTATAGATCAATTGACCGATTAAAAAATACCACCCAACAAATTATTTTTTAATGGACTGTTTTACTAATCTATATATATATATATATATATATATATGTATGTATATATATATATATATATATATGTATATATGAGCGGTTTTTTACAGCTGCCTTGGCCGTCTTCCGCATCCCAGTACCCATGCTTTCTTGTCTCGATAATCTTCGTCTTGTATCTGTCGATTTTGCATGGCTTCTGCAATACCAACGTTCCAGCTCTTTCTAGGTCTTCCCCTTTTCCTTCTGTAAGTTGGTTTCCAATTCCAGGCTTTTTGTGGTAACCTGTTTTCGGTCATTCTTGACATGTGCCCGTACCATTTTAGCTGTTTCATTTCTATTGTATCGAGCAATGACGTTTCCACCTGCATTATTTCTTTTATTCTTTCGTTTCTGATGTGGTTCAATAATGTATATCCACAACATCGTCTCCAATACATAATTTCAACTGCTGTTATTTTATTTGCCATATTGTTGTTAATTGTCCGTACTTCGGCGCCATAGGTAACGCACTTTCAACTAAAGTACCAAACAGACGTTTCTTTGTCTTATTTGAAAAAGAACTATTCCATAGTACTGAATGTAGTTGTCTTGTTATAGTTTTTCCTTTCTTTACTTTGATTTGTATATCTCGACCGACTCTTCCATCTGATGTGAGTGTATACCCCAAATATGTATATTTGTTATTAAGTTTATTTTACACCCTTGTCTGTTTACAAATCTTGCTCCTGTCTTTCAATTACCATGTACTGAGTTTTTTCGGTGTTAATTTCCAATCCCCACTTACCATATTCTTCTGTTAACTTTCTGAACATGTAACTTATGTCATCTTCGCCTTATGCTAGAATGACCTGATCATCCGCAAACGAAAGACTGTAGATATAATCGTCTTCTGTTTTGATTCCCATTTTGCTACATTTTCGGGTCCATTCTTTCACTACTTTGTTAACGTATATTTTGAAAAGTGTTGGGGATATGCAGCATCCTTGCCTTAAACCTTTGTTGACTATAAATTTATCTGAATAACTTCGGCCTACTTTTATTCTGCTTTTACTCTCTTCATATAACCGCTTTGCTGCATTTATATAACTTTTTCCCACTTTGTTGTCTTCCATGGAATCCCATAGCTTGTTTATTGGAACACTATCTTAGGCTTTTATCAAATCAATACATACCATATGCAATTCTCTTCCGCATGCTATGGTCTTCGTAGTAATTGCTTAACGCAGAAAATGTTGTCGACACAAGATCTTTAAGGTCTGAAACCACGTTGCAGTTCTATTTCTGTAGCCTGCTGTTCTATTCTTGATTTGAGTATCCGCCCGTACGGTCTGCCCATTGATGAAGTGACGCTGATTCCTCTTTAATTGTCACAATTTCTCTTATTCCCTTTTTTGTAACTTTCCATTATTTTGGAATATTGTCATCTTTGATGCACAAATTAAATACATCGGCAAGGTTTTCTAACACTAGTGATGGGGAATTCTTAATCAATTCTACGGGTATACCTCCAGGGCCTGGCGACCTGTTATTTTTCATATTCCTCAATGCTGTTTCAATTTCGTGTACTGTAACATCTCGTACTTGTGTGTCTATGTCTATGTCTTGCGTACCGACCTGGAAGGGGGGAAGATATGCTTAACTGCTAGGTGCTTCCCCGGTTCCAATTCGAATGGATGTAACTAACACCCTTATATGCCTGTTTGTCTTCTGTTAGCAATTCTTGATAATATTTCTTCCAGGTATCCATTCCCATCGAGTCTATTGTGGTTGCTTCCTTTGTGTTCTTCTTCTTTATTGTTATGGTTTTTCATGCTTCTCTGGATCTAGAACTCCTTATTAGTCTATCAATGTCATCACATCTTCTCTCCCAGAACTGATATTTTGCTCTTTTCGCGGTCTTTTTGACTTCATAATTCTATCTCATGTAATTTTTCTATCTTCCGCATCTCATGTGCTGAGAGATTTCTGTTAAGCTACTTTCTTTTCATCGATTATATTTTGTAAATCGTCTGTACAACAAGATTCATTTTTGTTCTGAATGTCCTATTTTCTCTCTCCCCTAGTGCTTCTTTTGCAGCTTGATGAATACACATCTTTAAGAATTGATATCTTTGCTCAGTATTACCATTCTGAGATTCTTTCATTTTCTCCGCTAGTCTTAGTTTATACAAAAACCTCGTGGATTCGTTTTGGAGACTGTCTAAGTTGTATTTAGGCCAATCAGACATTTCGTCGTTTGGTTGTTCAATATTTTGGTGTTGCATTTTCTGGTGTTTATAGTTTAAGCATGTTTTACCCTCACTAAGAAATGGTCGGATCCACAAGAAGCTCCTCTTTGTACCCGGTCGTCTAAAACTGTTATGTGGGAAGATTGCTTCATAATTATAAAATGAATGATACTTCTTTGTCCCTTAGTGGGCTGCGTCCATGTGTACTTAATAATATTTTTGTGTTCAAAAAAGCCATTCATTATCATAATCTAACTAATAAATCATTTGATTAATGGATTTTCGATTAATCGCTAGTTCCACTAAAATTTAAAATATGATTCCTAGGTCGTCTTTATTTCTTTGATATGTTGATTTGTTGAGATTGCTTATTTGATTAATTAATCAATATTCGTATAATTAAATTGATTTTTTCGCCATTTTATTTAATTTTATAATTGATAAGCTACTCTAACAATGACACAACTGCAGTTGAAAATCAATAAAATAAATGTAGCAACTTTATATTTATTATAAGAATCATTAATTGACGGAGTTTACTGCTATTACGAATAAGAATTAAGTCTATAGCAGTATCTACCTTACAGTTAACAGAAATATAGCCAACCTTGTGCAGATCTTTCTGTAACGATTTATTACTTTAATGGATTGTTTATAAATAAAACGTTTTAAATTCGACAGTGACGATTTATAGGCTTTCAGTAAAATGTATATTAAACCTTTCCGTGCAAAATATTTTCGCATTTCAAAGGCATTAAGGTGAGTATACTTTTAATTCCGTCGTTAAACCTTTTTATAACAATTCACAATCTCTAAAAGACTTTACTTAACGTACAAATGGGTTAGTTAGCACATTTACTACTTTCGGTTTTATCCGCAGTATTTAATTAGATTATTATTCAAAATTTAGGTTGTTTAAATTCGCTATAGAAATAAAAACTTTCATGGATCAGTGAAATGTTAAAATCGTCACGATTTTGTGTCACGCAAATGAAAGCTGAATGAATCCATTAAGTATACGACAGTAAACCTCATCGACAATCGCTCTTTAATTATAAACGATTGGAAATCAAAGCTAATTTAGGTAAAACTAGTATTACCAAAAAAATCATCAAGTGGGTATTTCCTGTGTTGGTTAAATTGTGAGCTCAGTTTTTTATTTAATTTAAATAATTATTTTAAACTAATTCTGTACGTTTCTCTTATTCAATATTTGAATTTTATGATAATCATTTTGCCTTTCGGCGTTTCCTGGAAACTGTTTTTTCATTATTTTAATTTTGATTTTAAACTAGTTCAATCTTTATTCTAGAATATTTCGTACAAAGGGAGAGTAACCTAAATTAAAATTACATAAGAAATACCGAACGCGACAAACAAACTCTGAAATGGAATTTCAGTTTCGCTTATGTAAATTTTCAGTTCAGTGCCGATTAGAAGGTATGTTCTAGACCAAACTAGCTTATTAATGGTCCAGTGCCTAAAAGCTATGGAAAATGATCAAGATGTGCTTGCGATTGTGTCAAGGCACGTTATCTGCCACAATTGAATTAACGAAGTGTGACCGATTTTACGGTTAAATCGTACCAAAGCTGCATTGTATTTAATGAATGGGCCAATAAATTTCAATATTGGCACGTACGAGGATAATTTTATTGCCGACTGCTGAACTTGTAGGTGCGTAAAGCTGAATTTATCGCCAACTTACGTAAACAATCGAATGTCGGTCTTAAAATAATTTATTTAAATGAAAGTGGCTGTCTTATGCAATGTCGCAGCGCATTTGTTGTTATTATCGTATAGGCACTAATTTCACAACGTTGAGATAAGCATATCTATGCTAAACCGTGCGTTGCTCCTTGAGGAAGAAACGGAGAAAGCACCCCAGGGGGGCACGCAGCGAAAGCTCGATTCCTCGTCAACGATAATATTACTAATCGATAAAAATAATTATTGCAAATAAGACCTGTTTATTGCTTAGCCATGAGCTACTTAAATAATACGCCATAATGATACATGCCAAACGCATAAAAAATTACCACTGAAAGGTAAATTTTCTCAACAAATAGTTTTCATAAGTAATATAAATTGTGATCGCGATTTAATGACAAACTTACGTTTGATTGTTTACATGATTATAACTTTTCTTTTACATTGTTCGCTCTTAATCCTGGCATACTTAGCAGCACCAATGTAAGTTTATGACAGCAAAAATTAAGGTCATGTTTTAAATTTGTAAACACTATTAACTACGATGAGTTTTACATATTTCTAATGATTACGAATATTGCAAAAGTCAGTTGTTATTTTTCGGATGTGGCATATAAGTAATCATTTGAAAAATGTTAAAACCAACGAACTCACAGCATTCGGGTTCGTACCACAATAAATATAATATAACAACTCCTTTTAATTTTACTTTTATTCAGTGAACAAATTGCAGAAACCACTTTCTAGAATTTAATATTTATTAATTGTAGTTTAATCAGTAATAATTAATTAATAATACTAAATAATTAATTTATTAGACTAATACTTTTTCACTATTACTGTTGCCAAAATAAATCAAGGCGTAAAGTTGGAGTAAAGTGTTTACACATTCCATGATTTAGAGCCCACGTTAAGCTGTAGGTCCTCTATTTCTATGGTACTCCCACGCACAGGAGAGAAGATCGCTATGAACTCGTAAGAAACAAAGCACTGAAAGAAAGTAAAGGGTCGCAGAAAAAAAATGCTCCATTTTCTTAAAAAACGATTCTAATTATTACTGTCGGAATTGAATCTTAGATGCACAGCTTAGTAACCTTTTTTTAGACATTCACACTACCGTTCCTTTCCCGGAACCGCTTTCGCATTACTTCAGGGGGGTGCGGGCGTCCCTTACATACTAGTCATTTATGCAACATGCACTCTAAACTTAACTGAAGTTGTGAAACAGGTTGGCCTCAGCCGGAGTTTGACCACGCGGCCGTTTGAACCGCATTTCACTGTGACTACGACTGATAGCGCTTGTCCGCACTGCCCTATCGAGGTCCCTATCTTAGTAACCTAATCGCAATATATTGTAACGTTACAGTTTTAGTTACAAGTAAGATACAACTAAAAAAGCCAAGACAAAAGTTAGAAAACCCCAGCTAAGGTAAATGTGGTGTATAAGTATATGTAAATGGTTGGATAATAATAACATACATTAATCTATGGCAGAGATGGTCCTGTGGTAGAAGTCAGCGCGTTAGATTTCTACGCTGAACGTTTAAAGTTCAAGCCTCAGTACCGAAACGTCGGATTTTTAACAGCCATTCTCCCTCACAAGGCAATGCAAACCAGTGAGGTTTCTGCCTAGTACAGTAAACCTAACTTAGCTTTGCCGGTGAACCAATGTGCGCACTGGCAAAACGGTAGTAGGGATTAGCGGGCACATTTCTTGTTGCAACTTGGAGCTGTTAAGAACGCTAGTACAGTTAAGGAAAAGTCTTATCCTGTTGCGATTTATTAAGTATGATTATTTTCCGCTTATTTTATAATTATAAATAACTAAAGATTATTGTTTATTCATTTACTGCTGTATTCAAGCAACTGTAATATAAATCATAATTATTACAAAAACACCACTGTTCTATTGCAAGCTAACTTCTAAGTTTCTGTTGCTAAGTGTACACGGCTCGTGACGCGTGTAATCTGTCACTTTCTTACACCCACCTTCTCTGTCCATCATTGTGCGCGATGACCGGCAAACCTATGTTAGGTCCACTGTACGTCTTCTCTTTAGCAGAAGTGTCAACACTTTCCTTGGTGCGAAGCCCACGTTAAGTCGTAGGTCCTCTATGCCTCTAATAGGTGTAAACGTAGAGACCGAGACTGCATACGTCAAATTTGTCTTTGTCTTTCAACAAATTCTACTACTCTGAAAAATGCACATATAAATGCACTTGACAGTGACAAATTAAATAAGTCAGTTGAGGGGTATAATGACTATATTCCTTTTGCTCTATTGTAACATCAACTGTAATATAAAGAGTTTTAGTTTTTAACACTGAGCCTTGGTAATTGAAAGCCTGAAATTAAATAGTTGCTTTATCATAAAACATAACATATTTTGCACACTTTGTTCTTTTAAAACGAATATCACTTTTTTTTAGAAATATTCTGAACTAATTTAAATACATACAACCTTACAACCCTGTCTGGTGATAATACCCTAAGTTATTGGCCAAATAAATACTACTTAGAAATAAGGAAAATCATCAAAAATAGGTGCAGCTTCTTATAATTTCAAAATAAACAAAAAAATCCTTTTTGTATCGTTTGTACCTTCTGAGTATCTCCATTTCAAGACGAGTTATGGGATGGGCAAGTCATTCATCACGAAGTTTGATACAACACGCTGCATCAACATGAACGTGTACCGAAACAAAGTCAGAAAAATTTACTACACCGCATTTACTGTTTTACACAATTAAATAGATGAATGTTGCAGCGATATCTTGTATATCTCGTGGCTTTAGTGAGTTTGCTCCATGTGGCGCCTTGTGACGACTGACCTCAGCTAAGAAGAATGTTACTGTGGATGGCAGAAGGAGGCATTGTTAGTTCTGAAACATATGATGGTTACGGGCGTGTAACTAACTGTATATTACTATTTATAGTTCTGATTCTTTGTCCTGATTAATTACACGTATGTATCCAGGGTTAATGACTCGGATCAAAGCCGTTTCAAATTGAGAATATCGCGTTTAACTATTCCTCTATCGCCGAGCTCCGTACTTGCTTTATGTCACACGCGATAGGAAACAGAACACCTTGCTTGTACTCAAACGTTGTGCATGAGAGATTTAAAGGTTTATACGTCTTACAGTCACACTGCTATACTTTGTGTGTCTTCGCATCTTAACAGCTCTACATATCATAGTGCTAATCGCGAAATTAATGCAAAATCGGGGTATAAACACATACCATAAATATAGTAATCCCCTTTCGGTGAACATAATAAATAAATGTAATCCGGTGGCGTTAACGTTTCTCCAAGGTAAAGTTAGTCTCAGACAAATCCGATAGTGCTAATGCTTATAAACCCTTTTCAGCTGAAAAGGGGTGGTATTATGTTGGAAAACCGCTCATGGTTGCCTGGTCTTACACCCTGAAATTTTTTAAACCTGGTTTACAATCAGCATTATGGAAAACACAGAAAGTAATATGACCAGTAGCAAATTTGCTAGCAAGGATTGATACAACGCAAATAACGTAATGTTAGTAGCAAACAAGGATAATGCTAATGTTCACAAAACCGTTTTGGCTATAAATGCTACAAGGATGATACCTCCTAAACAAACTCATGAAAAACGACTTCTCAAGAAACCATGGATTCCATAAGCAAAGACTTAAATAAAGTTTTGAAGCGATTACTTTAAGAAGATATTCAACAGATCTTGAATATTCCTTAATATAAATTCAAAATTGTCCAATAACATAACACTTAATTAAGCTGAATATACCTACTGCAATAATTATATTGATGTAAAATATCTTCAACACCAGATTATTCCTGCACTACTTGATATGCAGGAATAACGTTTAAGGACATTTTATTTCAATAAGAGGGTTGATTAGCCCATAATACGATTTTGAAGCAAAAATACTTGAATATTACTTTAACAAATAAATTTATTGAGAGGATTGGAAACGATCATGTGACCTGCTAGCTCCCCAGATTAAGTACAGCTGGGAAGACGGCTCAGCGGTAGAGCGTTTACCTTTCATTCTAGAAGTCTTGGGTTCAAACCCCGTCTGTTCTGAGTCAGGCTTTTCGTGGTTTTCCTGGGTCATACAGGCAAATGCTGGGACAGCAGCGTCCACGAAATTCCATTATCCAATTTTCCTGGTTTTTCCTATCCTTACATTCCAAATACTGGCTGCAGAGGGTCTTACCCATATAACGGCACCCCCCTTGTGGCGAATGAAACTACGTTGATTTTCCTTCCTTTCCAGATTAAGTATTAAACCTCTTTTTCTTATGAAGATATCTATATTAAATTGGAAATCTACGTGCTTTTCTTTCCACAATTCAAAAATACCATCATAAAATTCATTCAATATGTACTTTGCTTCTTGGCAACTGAATACGAAAATTTAATATTTTTAGCAACACTTAAAGCGTGTTCTAACAATACTTCTAGTTCGTTTTTTTGTACAAATTTCAAACTTCCATGAAAGCGTCTTTAAAAGTAATCCTTGGTACGAATTTACAACCTACTCGCTCTTTTTTATCGTTAGAACTCTTCAATAATAGATCAATTCTCATTTCTACGAGTTTTTCACTTGGTCTTTCTTCTACATCAAGCGATCTGCACGTTGGCATCTTTGCTACATTCCAGATAATTCCTAATCATCCTGTTCAAGTCCTTAATTGATCTTCAAATCGATTCAGACGCAACGTAATTCTAGTTACCTCCTTCGAGTGCAGAATCGCATTAGATACTATGTAGCGCGTTTAAAGTTCAACAGCCATAGAGGACCTACAGCTTAAAGCGGGCTCCGAATTAAGGAATCTTTTACTCCGGAGAAGAGTTACTAGGCAGAATACTAGTTTATACCTTGACATTACATAACAAGGAAGAATGGTACTTAAAATTCGGTTATTAAGGTTCTCGGAATTGAATCCCAGACCTTTTGCGTGTAAATCTAACACGCTGACCTTCATACCACTGTCACTTTATTTCGCATATAGCTTCTCCTTTCAGAAACAAATATTTTGAACATTTCAAGCACGATCTCTCTTTACACAACCAAATGCAGGGTCTAGTTAAAATTGTAATTTATAGAAATGTTATCGGTGATTATTCTCCAGTGACATCATTTCTGGAGAGCAACACTTTTCCTGTCGTAGAGCAAGTGTCGTGCCCAAAGTAATACATTCAATCTACGACAGTTTGACAATAGTTTATCACACAAAAGCCCACAACAAAGCATATCTCGCCTGTCTAACAGTATATCACTGGTGCTTGAACTACTTTATCCCAAGCTGGTCGTCCCATATATTTCTAATTTCCCTCGGATCTCATTATGCAGCTATCGCGGTAGTAGTGCGTGTCAAATATATCAAAACAAGTACATTGCATTAAGGCATTCTAACTAGAATACGGATGCAGGTGATGCCGTATGCCTATTAATAACCCAGGAGACCATACAATGTCTGACGCTATGGGTAGTCTGTCGGACGCATAAGATAATGCTACACTTCCGTCGATCTCAATGATGCAGAACTCTCACCCACGGATAAGAAAGCCTAACGGTGGTTGTTCTGGTTCAGACAGTGATTAAGAATTTAACGGGCTCGCCGTACAAGACCACGTCCAGACTGAGGCAGGTATAATATTCTCGGAGCAGCAAAGATGAATGATCAATCAGCTGCATGTTTTTAATTGACCCGTCCGCTTATCAAATTCATAATCTGCGAGTGCAGCGTACACCGTGACTAAATCGCATTTTATTGCCAACACCTACCTCAAGGACGCCGATTACCAATTCTAAATCACCGTGGTAATCAATGATGCCGGCCGCATACCATTAATCTGTTTCGTAATAACGGAATATGATACGTTATGGGGAATTATAGAGCTGCGACCTGCGAACCTCTAGCTTATATTAAATTTGAGATATGTGACATAATTGGGAGGCATTTATTAATAAGTCTAACCGTACTTTTCACGATACGCCTACATTTTACTAATTAATGATGTGCCAAATACGAACTTGTGAGGAAAACCCAGCAAGCGTAAAGGACTGT